>VZUI01013447.1:0-18871 GCA_013401135.1 Cettia cetti | reverse complement strand
CCGCCGTTCCCTCGGCACTGCCCGCGCCGCCACGCCCCCTCCCGCCGCGCGC
The DNA here is from genome assembly GCA_013401135.1 of Cettia cetti. NCBI lineage: Eukaryota > Metazoa > Chordata > Aves > Passeriformes > Sylviidae > Cettia > Cettia cetti. The sequence continues at coordinate 18,819 of VZUI01013447.1, read as the reverse complement.
CGCCCGGCCAATCGGCACCCAGGGGGCGGGGCCCAACGCGGGGATCAGCGCAAGCCCCGCCCATTTACGGCGTGGGCGGGGCCGGGGCCGCCGGCAGGGGGCGGTGGCGGGGCGGCCCTCAGCACCCCGCGATCTCGGCGGTCCCCGGGACTCCTCACCGGCCCCTCGGTCCCCCAAGGAATGGCCAGGGACGGCCACCACAATCCCCCCAGGACGGCCTCTATCAGCTCCCTCAGTCCTTACCCCAGTGGAAGCCCCATTCTTCCCAGGATAGTCTTGCTCAGTTCGCTCCACCTCCCCAGGACAGCCGCTATCGGTCCCCTCTTCCCCCCAGAACAGCATTTCCCTGTCCCCAGCTGGAGCGTCTTTTCCACCCATCACACCCATCACTCCCTGACACCAAGCTTCCTCTGTATGGCGGGAAAACCTTTCCAGGTCCCCTCCATCTCTGCTGCAATGGCCTTTCCCTGCCTCTGCAGGGACTTCCCAGTACCACCACCTTGCCTATCCCGCCGCAGAGGCACAAAGCTCTGGACTTTCCCAGCTACAGCAGGCTCCCAGATTGAGCATCCTTTGCTTCTTCGCTACTCTGGTCGCCCCTGCCCACAGCGAGATGAGACAGTCCTGTTCTCATGTCTGCAGGGTGGCAGGGACAAGCAGCACCCGCGGCTGGGACATTCCCACAGCCAGCACCCCGGAGTGCCAGAGCAAGCCGGGTGTTTCCATAGCTCCTGGAAACATTCCGCTCCCAGGCCCAGACAGAGAGGAAATGCATAAAGAAAACTGCTTGTGTGGCTCAGCACAGGTGCCTGTAGGAATTTGACCCTGGGTGTTGCTGCACATCAGACGGGCAGGGTGGTAGCAGTCCCTGGCTGCAGACAGTGGCCCAGTGCCACAGCGCTCCTGTGCTGGATGGAGGTCAGCCCAGGTGGCATTTGGGACCAAAAGGCAGTTTCAGCACCAACATCCACTTCCCAAATTCGCCTGGAGTTTCCACTCACAAAGGGCAGCACCAGACGTAGGCTCAACCAGGGGCCAGACACAATGGTTGATCCCCCCTCAGCAGGGAGCTGTCACTTTCCTCTGCAGGGAATTCCAGCTTTTTAGTATAACCTATTCAAAGTCAAAACCTGGGAAGCTGCCTTGGAAATGTTTATGTATTTTTAATATTTACAATGAGGTGTTTTCTACTCTTTTGCTACAACTTGTAGTTCTCAAATAAAACATTGCAATTCCAATAAGGACCATTTTGACCCAATTTTACCCACTCCTTGTTTCCGATACCAATTACTCAGTATCCCCAACAGCAAACTCAAGGGGGTTCCTGAAGGATGTACAGCTACTTCTGCTCTCTCATGCCTCCTGCTCCCCCTCAGTCACTGACTGGCCCACGGGTCAGCTGCCCACCTGCAGGCAGGGAACAGGGGCTTCTGTGGGGGTTTTTAAGTACTCACGGCCTCTGTCCCCCCAGGAGCTGTTGCTGTGCTCAGGTCAGTAGCTCCACGAGATGCTTCTTCCAAACTTAAATGTGCACTTTAACACGGGAGGAGAAATTGGTGCCTGTCAAGAGCTCCCTGGAGCTGGGGTAGCAGCAAGCGTGAGCCTGGAGCTGTGAGCCCTGGAGGCCTCAGGAGCTGCCTCAGGAGTACTGTGCAGCCAGGAACGTGCTTGGGGACCCGCTGGAGTGCATCACAAGTGGCAGGGCACTGCCTGAAGATTTAGGCCAAAACCCATTTTCCAGTCTCATGTGCTACCAAATACTGTCACAATCCAAGAGCCTGTGGGAACCTGAGGTATGACAACATCCTCCAGCACAAAGCCTGAGCATCAAACTCCCCAGCTTTGCTCCTCCCATGGGATGCTGTGGGGACTGACTGTTCTGAACCTGGCTTCCTGCAGCACAGCCTCATAGGTCAACCCCAGACTGATCCCGGGTATCCTTAATCACCCCAAAGCCTGGCCATTACACCATACAAGATGATGCATAAATGAATATCCTATGATGCCTCCACCACGAGAGCAGGGCACAGGCTGCTTACCCCTGGCTTTTGTCCCGAGGCAAGGCAGGCCTCGTGTCCCCCATGCCACATCCCACAGCACACCTGCTCTGGAGAGGGGGCTCTGGAGCACACCGAGTGCCAGCAGCCCCTCAGCAACCCTGAGCAAAGGGGCAATGAACGGCCCAGCAGCACCAAAGAGAAGGGTGAGAGGTGCCCATTGCCTCGGATCAGCTGCTGGGGCTGGGAGAGGTGGGGGGAAGGGGCTCATGGTGGGGGTGGTTGAAGCCATCTCTGGCCCTGGCCTGACACTGAGCCCCAGCTGCTAGGCCAGCAGCCCTGAGCTGGGAGTGAGGCAACACGTGCAAATATGAGGAAGTGAGAATTGCTCCATTTCCCTCTCCCCTGAGTGAGTGCACCCATTTCCTTTATTTTTGCAGAGAAATAGCCCAATCCTCCAAAACAACAAAGTAGCTCCAACCACAGCTTCCCTTTTGATCTAAATAATCAGTTCCCTTACTGGAACCTGTTTTTGTATGGGTAAAAAGCTGCAGACACTGCACCATGGCAGAGATGGGGCCAGGGAGAGGCTCCTGGCCCTGAAGGTGAAGGGCTCAGAGAACCTCTTGGGGCTCAGTGATTAGACTTACCAGAATCTCCTGTGGTCTCCCACCATGACTTCCAAGAATCCAGTAACACACCACAGCCAGCCTGGCCACCCAGGAGAGGCCTAGGGCCAGCACTGCTCACTGCCAGCCACCTCTGCAGCATCAGGAGAGCTCCAGGTGCTATTATGGCTGAGGGAACAAGTGTGCTTGGGCCTTGCACATAGGAAAATGCAGATACATTGCAACAGCAAAAAAATAACCTGCTGAAAATGGGAGGAAAAAAACCCCACCAGTCATCAAGAACCAAGATGTTTTTTTTCACACTGGATTTGGCCCTGTAAGGCACATTATCTGCCACTGCTACAGCAGCAAAAATATCTGGCAATGAAGAATTTACTGATTCACTAATTACAGACAGCAGGGGCTGAACTGCAGCAGGAAGCAGAGAACCAACATTACAGCAGGCATTACAGGAACAGCCAATCTGAAGAGCACTACAGCCCTTTCAACAGATCCAGTTTTACAGCATGTAACTGAAAATAAGTTCCATTTCCAACAAACATGTGAAAGCCCATCAGTGTGGCAGAATCAAGACTGTGATTTTAGTGTGGCTGTCCAGATTAATTCACTTGAGGGCAAACACAAAACCAACACCAACCACAGGATTTAATGCAGTCTGCTTTTAAGCACAAATTGCACAATGTGGAACTAACTACCCTCAGATATCACATTCTCCTATTATTCCAGCTACACCCTGGTATGAGCATAGACAGTTTGAATTGCTGTGGCAGAGAGATGCCACATCCCACTCCTGATCCATGTGTACACCCCACCACAGTCCCTCAAATGCTGCTCAGCCTTTCTGTGCATCCCACACCCAGTGGAGCTCCTGCACACACAAATGGGCAGGAATCCACTCCTTGCTCCTGGTCTCCTCAGTTACCCAAACTGCAGGCCAGGGTCTGACCCTCTGTACCTAACAGAGAGAGCCTATGCTTAATAGAGAAAAGCATTGCATTATGAAATAAATATTTAGTATTTGAAATTATGTAAGAACTTAGTTCATATTTAGTCAGTTCAGTCCTTAAAGAACCATTCTGAAAGCATGAAAACTTTACTAAATGCACTCCTTTTACATTAATTTGTAAGTACCTGAGAATAATCTTTTCTGCTTAAAGAAAAAACATAGCCTTCAAGTATTTCTGGACTAAAAAGGTAAAAATTACTAATTTTTGAGTCAAAATTCCTAGCAATGCCATGATGATCAATTTATTTTTACAAGATGCACTATAAAAACTCAGTCCTCGGAAGGGTTTTTCACAGTCAGAGACACGAGTTTTGGAGTGGCAGAGGAAACCACACAAAAGGAAGCTCTCCACCAAGACAAACACATCACCCAACACCCCAGAGCTCCGAGAAGGCTGCAGACACTCCTCAAGTTGCTGGTTAAGTTTCCATGGATGTTCCCTCAGTAAAATATCACCAGACTATAGCAAATGCCAACACTGCCAAGTGTTACACATGCTGCCTTGTACTCAGGTGTGTACCATATCTGTGGTACAGATATGTCCTGTACTCAGGTGTGTACCAAGAAGTGCTCCACATCTGGCTACAGCTGCTTCTTCCTAAGGGGTGCTCGTCCAGGCTGGATCACACCACACAAGGGCTCATCCCACACACAGAGGTCAGCTCATATGCAGCAACCACAGCACTGAGTGCAGGCTATGTATGGTTAAAATTGCTTCTCCTTTTTTGGCCAATTATAAAAACTAAAGCCAAAAGTTTCAAAGAATGGGAGGAAAACACCAAACAAAAGCCCCAATGTACCACTTCTGTCCTTCAGAATGGCACTGTCATCCTGGTGGATGACGCAGGACTGTCTCTAGCCACTGCATCATGTCATCAATTCTCTGGAGTCACACACAGAGCAGCTATAAAACAAATCTGATCCCTTCCCTCTGCCAGCTGCACAACAGGGCAAGCCCAAAACCTGCAGAAGAAAAGCCTGAGCAAAAGCAGCAAGGCAAATCCCATTCTGCAAAGTGTAAGGAGTGAAGGAGGAAATGGGGTCCTCTTAAGGAACTCTGGTTTTAACAAGATAATGAAGTTAGTCAAACTTGTGCATCAGTTTAAATACAAGTTAAAGAGAACCTCTCTAAAACTCTGTGTCATGCCTCAGTATACACATGGTTGTGTCCCCTCCTCTGCAAACTACAAACTCAAACAAGTTTGACAAGCTGAAGCCAAGTCCAGTTCAGCCTTTTAGAAAGGCTTACCCCACTTAAGAAACAAACACAGCTGTACAGAAACCAATTTAAATGCACGGCTCTCTTAAAAACAGAAATATATCTTTAAGAAATTATCTCCATTTTCCCAGTTTCAGTAACCAGTCCACAGCTCACTGAGCACAGCCAGATCACTATCACCTCGGTGGTGACTGGAATGTTCAGAAGAAATCAGATGCCTTTCTCCTTTTGGGAAGCTGTAGTAAATTGTCCGTGATGGATGTAGTATCCTGAGATACTGGTGTCTGAGATACTGTCCTAGACTGTGGGGTGCTCTGAGGGGTTTGAGGACCAGTGGCTGGGGTCTTGTAACCAGGAGTTCCTGTGTGGGCTGGGGAGGGAGTGTAGCTGGCTCGCAGGGCTTTGTCGGTGTATTTACTTGCAGTCCTGTTTACAAGTCTTTGCAAAGCTGGTGACATTGCTGGGCTTAGTCCTTTTGGAGTAAGGCTGAAACAGAATAAACAGTTTTAAGAGATTTTACAGTAAGAAATCTGCCTTTATCAGGAAAAGCAATATTGCATCCCTACATGAGTTCCCTCCACAGACCCACTACCTGCAGAAGCCATTCTCCCTGCAAGCAAATGCAGCCTCTCTAGCGAAACAAGTGACAGAAAAACCTCCCACATCCCTCCCAAACCTGAGTGGCACTGCCTGACATTTCCTTTGAGCCCGTTCTGTCCTTCCTGTGACCCCCTGAAGCAATTCTTATCATGTCTCCTCTTTGCAATGAGGCAAGACACTGATCCAGAGGCAGCGCTGGGTGGCTGTAGGGCAGAACAGTAATGCTGACAAAGAGTGTCAGGGACAGCCACCAGCCACTTTCCCCCAGGAATTAGTTTTTTTTAAATTCCAAATTTTTAATTTCTAAAAACTTTCAGTCCAAATGTACCTCTTTCTACTGCCAGTGTCCTTCCTTACCATCATTCCTCCTTTTCCACATGTGCTGATTTACATTTCATCAGATAATACTCACTCCCAGTTCTGCTGTCAAAACAGAAGTCTCACCTGGCCAAGTTTTCTGTCACTTTTCGAAGCGCCTCCTGCTTCTTTGCTCGGTTTTTAGCTGCCACTTCATTGGCCATCTTGAGTCCTAGCCTCTCACGGCGCCCGGGCTCCAGGATCTATAAATGCATCACACAGTTCACTTGCCAAGGCACTCAAGAGTGCTGAAAAAAATGAGTCAAAGCACCTCCAAAGCTGGATTCCAATGTACAGGGAGAAGTGGGGTCAGCCTGCATCTCTCTGCTGCTGCCTGAAAGCCAGAGAGGACACAGAGACCTTCAACCTGCCTTAGCAAGTAACAAAAAATGTAAAACCAGTCCAGTCAAGGAAGCAGCCATTACCTCTGGCATTTCCTCCCGCTGTTTCTCCTAGACAAACAATGTCACCTGTGTCTTGCCTGGCCTGTAGCCAGCCAGCTCTCAGGCATACACAGACATTGCTAAACAGCAGGAGAACCAGTCAAGGCCTTTGGAGTGTGACAAAACAGAGGCACATACATCAAATTACACCTTTCTTAAACTTAGAGTCTCAGACAGCTCACATTCAAAGACACCAGCAGGAGGCAAGCAGCATGCAGGGTTAGGTGCTATTAGCAAAGCCAGAATGTCTTTTCTACTCTCAACTGATATACCTGCCTCAGGCTGCAACAGCCAAAAGATAAAGACAGAGGGAAATGCTGAAACTTCCACCTATTCACATATTTAAATTGGAAAAATTTAGTGTGTCTTCAGCTTCCTCTGAAAGCCCCTCTGTCTGGGCCCACCACTAAATGCAGAATCTTATTCTCCTGCCAGCAGTATTCCACCCCAGGTAGCTCCACTAAGATTTCATGTGGATCCAGACTCACCTCCACCCTCCAAGCACAAACTGGATTATTAGTTTCAAGGACTGGAAACACCACCCAGCAAGGTGTCACGCTCCATGCTAATCTACCACTCACCCACTTGCTTTTCCCTTCTTAGTTCTTTCCCCCAAAGAATGTCATGCTGACTTGCTGACATGAAATACCTTGAAAGCTGGTCCAGGTGTCCTGTCCACATATGGTCTTTCTGACCCTTCCAGACGCAAAGGGGTGCTTTCAATTTCACCCCAGGTCATGAAAGGTGACTCATTCACACCTAAAAACAAATTCAACAAGTTATGCCCATGCAAGACATTTGACTAATTTGACTATTCATTCACCACAAAAAAAAAAAAAAAAAGAAAAAAAAAAGAAAAAAAAGGAGAGAAAAAGAGAGAGAAGCAAATTAGGAAATGCAGCAAATTCATCAACAAAGGAGCTCTTTTACTGCAGAGAAAATCATAGCCAATGTGAATAGTAACATGAGGTTCCCATTAAAAGGGATTGCCTATAGCTGTGTCACCCTCTTGATTACAACAACCAAGCACCACCCTTTCCATGTCTTTATTTTTCCATTTGCTAAGCTTTTGATTAGTGATGCTTTCATTTTCCCTCTACAGTACCAGTCCTCCCCTCTGCTGCTATATGAAAACTCCTTCAACACAGGAAACTCTTGAAAAGAAAGAAAACAGGCAGAGGCCTTAAGGAACATGTAATAGCCAAATGCAAACCTCCAATCAGCTCAAGGGCAATCTGTACCAAACAGTGGCTGCACCTGGTCTGACAGGTGTAGAAAGGATTTTAAGAGCCCGATTAAGTCTCTGGCTGGAAAACCCCACTGTGCAGGGTTTGGAAAAGGCATTCACGATGGAGAAAGGAGGTGCCCCAAACGCCACCTACAGGTTTTCCAGAGGGAAAGCCCCAGTACACTCAAGTGTTAGCATAACCACGTAAAGCACAGGGAAACAGCAGGGCCTGCGCACAACAACTACAAATTCAGATACCATGTTTCAACTCCAAGAAAAATAACCAGTTCGATCTAACTGGAAGTACCCCACAGCTAGATGAGTCCTGAGCAATGGCACAGCAACTTGCTCAGAGCCTCTTGGTGCAGTGTGACTTCTCCTACCAGTGTATTGGACTAGGATTTAAGCCCTGCATCCAGCTGGCATGAGGTTCTACCTCCTCATCTAACCCTGTAATGACACCCTAGTGTTGAACAGAGCATCAAAGTAAATGCAAAAATAGTCCTCTTAAAGCAAAACAAATAAGGAAACCCTCTTACCTGGGGCAGGAGAGGGGGTAGCCACAAATCCATACCCATTCACTTTTGGAGACTCTTGGGGTATCAGTTCTTTCCCATCGGGTCCCACTTTGCCCTGTTTGTACTGAAATAAAAAAGACAATGTCATTCATGCAGAGAAAGATGAGAGTCAGCTGTATGCAGCACACACACACAGCTCTCCTGGGGATGAGCCACACCAGAGGGCAAAGCCTAACTAGGTCTGAGTAAGAAGTAAAGTTATCCAACCTGAGCATTGAGGGCTGCAGCTTGTTGGAGCTGTGATTTGCTCACAGCTTGGCTAAAAGGGTCCTTCACAAAACGGGTGTTTCGATGCACAACTTCCCTGGGCTTCTTAAAGACATCACTCTCATCAGGTACACCTTGAAAAAACAAGTATCTTTATAAAAAGGGCTCATTTCTCTACTTCACTGGTTCACAGAAATTATCAATTGTACATTTACAGCCAAAAAAGATAACAGCATTTACAAAAATTTTTTTAATAGCGACAAACAGACTATCAAGTCCAGGAAGGATTCCTTGAGCAGGATTAAACAATGAATGAAGATGACAAGTGCTCATAAAGAAGACAGACCAGGAAAGAGCCTTGGCTACTGAAAACAAGTACTTCTATTTTACAGATGAGCTTTTCAACAGCAAACAGAACATGATCAAACTTTGGAATCAGAAGCCAAGGAAGAAAGGAAAAAAACCCACTTCTTAAAAACAACTTTACAAAAGAAAAAGCACAGCATTACCTGTAAGAGCTGCCCAGTCACAAACAGAAATGCTGTAAGCACTGTTTGGAGCCCACCCATGTAGAAGCAATGCCTCACCTGTTGGATAATACATGAGGGTGTTTCGAGCTGTGTACTCCCAGGTATCCAGTCCAGCTTTCACATTCTCCAGAGCTTGCTGCTCGGCTGAAGGAAGTGCCAGGTTTTCATTCTGTCGCTGAAAGGGCAATGGAAAAAAATTGAAAAGGTGAAAAAAAAAAGTCTGAAGGGGGACTGGAAAAAATTTTAAAAGGTGGGAAAAAAAAAGTCTGAAGGAGCCTCCTGGAATCAGGCAGACTCAACTTGGAGAGCTCAGTCACAAGCTCAGCCACCTGCCCTAGAACACCTTGCATAAGGTATGTAACAGACTCTGAGGGATAGCTGGGATAAAAAAATAACACTCCCTCAAAACAACAGCAGCAAACACCCATATGTCAGTGTCAAACTTCATTAAAAGGCACTGCATCCCACATCCATCAATGACATATCTGTGCCACCTGCTCACTGCTGCTGGTTAAGGACTGACAAGGCAGGCCCAGAACAGCTCTTGGACCTCCCCTGCAGGTAGCTGAGGAAGGCAGCACAGCCAGCCATGCTCATGCAGTGCTGTGCCTCAGCAGCTGAATGGATTATTACTGATAACAGAAACTGACAACAGAAATAAGATTAACAAACTAACTGCAAATAATGAAGGGCTGATGGACAAATAACAGGAACTGTGCTCAGCTGCTCTCCCTGGTGTTGCTGCTTACAGAAGAGGCTGCCAAAGACAGCAATACCTGCACTCTGTGCAGTGCTTTACAGTCTCGAAGCTTTCAGAAGAGACAAAGCCTCAGCAACTAAGTCAGCACTGTTCTTGTGTGACAGAAGGGGAAAAACAAGACTGCCCAAGGAAGCAAAGAACAGTCACAGGACGCAGGAAACAGCCTTAGCAGAAACACAGTGAAATGGCATTTCCTGCAGTGTCCCTGTGGAAGAGCAGAGACGGAGCTGGGCAGTTCCCTACCCGCGTGTACTCCTCCTCTGCGCTGTACAGCCAGGCGTGCTTGACTTTCTCCTTCTCTTTGGCCACTTCCATGATCTGCTCAAAGGAAGCATTATCCTCACTTGTGTGCTTTGCCAAGAAGGTGTCCAGGCTGGGAAGAGCATCTTTATCATCTTTTTCTGCTTCTCCTAACAAGAGAAGGGAAGAAGCCTGAGGAAGGTCAATGTCTCCCTTTCTATGAGAGCACTGTAGCCACCTCTTAACCCTGCTGGCAGCAAGCCTTCCACCACCAATAACTAACATCAAGCTTGGTCTAAGACACAGATCCACACAGAGTGGTGCAGTAATAAATCAGGTTTGGAACACATACAACCATCTTTCAATAAGCTCTTTTATGGCATTTATGGCAATTTATTTTAAAGGTGAAATGTGGCTAGCTGCTGGCAGACAATTTATTTTTGGAAGAATTCGGCTAGAGAAACAATTCTTCTACCTTCCTCTGCAGTCTTGATGCCAGCTTTAGATTTATTTCCCACGGGAAGGCCACCTGGGTGCACTTCTGGGGTTTCAAATGTGGCTGGGGTAACATCTGCCACAAAAAAAAAAAAAAAAAAAAGGTCCCCAGGTTACTAGAGCACACAACAGGATTTGCTGTAAAGATCATGTACCAAAAAAGTCACAGAAGGCATATCAACAGAACAACAATTAAAAACCTGTGAAAAAACTCCAAAACGTTCTACTCAATTCTGTCTCAACCTCCAAATAAGATTTTGGCCTCATCTAAGAGGTTTTTCTCCTGCTGGGAGAAATTCCCAGGAGAGCCAGAGCCCAGTATATTTGTCACCCTACACCTGCTTTTGCCAACAAAAGCAGCAGCAGATCAAGCTGAGCCCAGGCCAGGGCCAGCACATGCAGTAGGGGAGGAAGGGACAGCACCTGGTGACACATGCCCTTTGTCACAAGAAAGCCACTTACCCAAACCCTACTGCAGGGGTTGGGCTTTAAGAAACACCTGAACTGGAAGTGAAAGAAAACATAAACCAGAACACTGGACACCTGCTGTGGGAACCTCTGACAACCACGAGCTTCCCACACCCTCTGTCCCTAATACGTGAAAACCTCAAATGTCTGTAGATGCAACAAAAACCCCTAAAACTATAAACTAAAATAAGGATTCAAAACAAAAAGCTTAGAATTTCTCATAGTAGAGAACATGTAACATTCCCTAGGGAGCAGGAACTTGGCAAAAGATGCCTATAAGGAATGGTTTTTCTAAATACACCATCAAAGGGAAATTCAGCATGAGCCACCAGACACTGGCTACTGCTCAAACTGGTACACTTAGCTCTCATGCAACATCAAACTGGAATCTTTAAGATAAGCATTGCCTACACAAAGTTAGATAAAGCACAGCAGCAATATCAGATACAAAGCCCTCATGCCCCACAGAGCCAGTTCTTACAGGGTGCAGGTGTGTCCCTCAACGATTTGCTCAAGGAAGAGCCAAACTTGATAGCAATTTGTCTCATTTTCTCCAAGTCGCCATTTTCCTCAGCCTCCAAATAGTCCTTCTGTGCTCGCAACTTCTCCACATCGGGAAAAAAATCTCGCTGGATGATTTTCTCTAAGCTCTACAAAGAGAGAGACAACTGCAATGCCCCGCTGGGTCGCCTGGAGTGGCGGCTCAGCTCGGGGCCAGCAGCGCAAAGCCACGGGCAGGCCGGGCAGCCCGCGGGCCCAGGGCAGAGCGCTGACAGCTGTGGCCGCAGGAGGGGCGGGAGCCCGACGGGCGGCCCCAGCGCTACTTCGACCCGCAGCCGCGCTTGCAGCGTGCAGCAGCCGCGGGCCGACCCTGCCGGACGGATTCGAGCCGAGCCGGAAGCGCTCAGCTCAAGCACCGGCGGAGCGGAGCCTCCCGGGCTTAGGCCCGGGCCCGCCGTCTTACCTCGATATAGGCCTCCTCATCCAGGATCTTCTTCGGGTGCCTCGGGGCCGGCGACACCACCTCCTTCCCCGTCACGGAGACGGGGCCCGCGGCGGTAGCCGGCACCAGTGCGGCGGGAGAGGCCGGAGGCGCCGGTATCGCCTCCATCGCGTCAGAACCGCTCCGCTCCTCCTCCGCCGTCACCGCCCCGGGCGCGACCAGCCGTGACGTCATATTCCCGCGCCGCGGGGAGCGGAATGCCCGCCCCGGGAGACGCGCGGGTCCGCGCGCGCCCCCTGCCGGTCCGGACCACTCGGCCGGGCCCGCGCCGTGATAGCGGCGGCACCTCGGCCTGAGGAACGGGATGGGACACGGGATACACACGGGATACACGCGGGATGGTGAACCGGGATGGGACACGGGAAACACACGGGATGGGAGCTGGGATGGGAACAGGGATGGGACACCGGATACACACGGGATGGGAGCCGGGATGGGCGCCGGGCGGATCCCCCCAGTGCCCCCACCGTCTCTTCAGACCTCCCCAGAAACACCGCGGGCTTTCCGGGGAGCGGGACCCCCGCTGGCCGCTCGGGGGGCTGACGGGGCAGTTTTATTGATCTCGCTGCTTTCCAGCTCGTGGGTTCTCCTTGGCCCCGCCAGGAACACGGACACGGCTCGCTGTGACAGGGACCGGCTGGCACCGGGGGTGAAGGCGAACGCTGCCTGTGCCAACCCTCTCACCACAGCAGATTCATCACCTCTCCCCAGGGCTATGGGGAGAAACCCGTGTTTCTTTGTTATGAAACAAATTGCTTGTCCAGCAAGTTCAACCCCAAATGCAACTCTAGATGCCACTGAGGTGCTGCAAACAGGAAACATTCATTTGCAGGATATTTTGCAAATCTACATCGGTAAAACAAACACAAATACTATATGCACAGAGCAAAGACAAGAAAGGGAGCCTCCTCTTAAAGCAGACACATTTAACACCGGTACTGCTCTGTCCCCTGCACATGCCACCCGCCGAGTTACTTAGGTTTGGAAGAGGCGTGTGAAAGTGCCATGTCTGCTTTTACCTGTCCTCCTCGTGTGTGAATCACAGAGATTCCCTTTTGCTGCATTAGCCCCCTCGGCTTACCCCCCCTGAGCCTATCAGCTACGGGCAGTGGGTGCTCTTGTGTGGGTGTTCCTCTGCAGCCTGGGAGCACTAACAGGTCTTCTTGGGAGGCTGCTTGGGCTGGAGGATCAGTGCTGAGGCAGTCACCCTCTTCTGATGCCGCCACTTCGCCCGACGATTTTTAAACCAAACCTAGAAAGTGCAAAACAAGAGAAGGGCTTTTGCATGCCACGTGTCAGCAGGAGAGGGACAGGCAGTGACCTTCTTGGGCTGTACTGTGTGGGCTGTAAGATACTGTAATATAAAGGCTTGATGCAAAATGTAATCAGTCAGATACATGTGTGGGGCATGAGGGAGTTGGGACCCCTCCCCCCCCATGACAAATTCAGAAGTCACACAGATAATTTAGGTAAGGAATCCACACTTGGGTGCAGGGGACGAACAGCAGAGCTGGGCATGTCTGTGTGTAACAGGTGATTCTGGGAGAGAGGGGTCATGTGAGTCTCTGGGATTGGATGCCAGTACAAATTAGCCCAGCTGAAACAGTTTATATTCTTCCATTGTCCATCAAACTTAAACTCTCTTTTGTCAAATGCACAAGGATGGGTTTTAAAATGAGGTCATGGGCCTGCAGCTCCCCAAAAAAAGACAGCACAATGCCCTAGTCTGTGTTCCTGGTGGAACACAGTGGCAGAATCTCACCTCTACCCTCTCCTCCTTCAGGTGAATGCGGTTTGCCAGGTGCTCACGTGTGACCACGTCTGGGTACTGGTTCTGGTGGAAAAGCGTCTCCAGGGCCTGCAGCTGCTCCTCGGTGAAGATGGTGCGGTGCCGGCGTGTGCGGCGCTGGATCTGGTGGAAGGTCTGCAGCTCGCTTGGCTTCTCCTGGGAGCTCTTACAGACCCTGACTGCGGGGTGGAAGATCCTCATGGGCCAGGGGAACCGGGCATCTGCCGAGGGACAGGGACAGCAGCAGCGTTAGAAGTGTGGGGCTGAAACACTCGTCATGCTCAAGGCAGCTCAGGCACGAGTTGTGTCCCTGCCACTGTTAGGAAGGAGGCAGGCAGTCACCTGGAGTGGTGGAAAGCTGAGTGGTCACTATGCAAGTGGGAGAAGGATTTAGGGTGTGACTCTGGGAGAAGGATGCAGGTGGTGAGCACTGTCTGGGTTTTCTTCATTCACTTACCAGTTGCACTACAGCCAGCTCCAGAAAATAACTGCAAACTCGCAGCCCAGCAAAATCTGTGTTTCAGCCCTGACACAAGGGAATTTTGAACTTTCAGGATGCTCTTGAACTGCATTTTTAGGTGTTTGTTACTTTTTTTTCCCCACAGTATTTTTGCTAGACGTAGCCAAAACTCTTTTCTTTAAAGGATAAGTGAAGTTCCCCAGGGCTGGTATTGTCAAGAAGCACAGGCACAGCTCTGCACATGGGCAGCGTGGCCATGGGGCCCCACACTCCACAGAGAGCTTGCACCCCTAGAAACATCATTCTCTCAAGAGTTTCATACTACACCAGTAGTATCCAGTAATAGTTTAGCACCTTCTGCTTTTCAAACCCTGGTAGCACTGCAGGTGGAAGTGCCCACTCTTAGGAGCTCTGCTGAGAACAGAGCTTGGTTTGCTGTGCCTGGGGCCCAAGACCACCATGGCCAGATGCCATATTGTCACTTAACACCCAGGTTTTCCCCTGCTCCCCTTGCAGCAGCCCCTCTGCAAGCCCCACGCCTGAATCAAACCCAAACACTCACCCAGCCCAACACTCACCCAGCCAACCCGGCAGGTCCTGCAGGGAACGGGCGCTCCTGTGAGAACAGCAGCAGCAGTTGCAGCCTGCCCCTTCCAGCTCTTCCTCCTCTTCCTCCTCCTCCTCCTCCTGCAGGGAGCTGGCTGGGATTGTCTCCAGCTCCCACAGCCTCTTGGGTGTGCAGTCCCAGATGTTCTGTAGGCACAGTGGCACCAAGACCTGGGGGCTCTTCTCTGCAGGGCTGGAGAGGATGTCCTCGATGCTGAACGGACGTGGCTTCTTCTGGCCTCTCCTGCCAGCCTCAGCACCTGACACTGGCTCTGAAGACATCCTGTGCCAGCAGCAGCAGCAGCTGGGGAAGCAGGCAGCCCAACTGAGGGGCTTTGCTCTCCGAGCACTAGCTCCCTAGTGGGGTTTTGCTAGGAAAAGGACAGCTTATGTGGCTTTTAAAATGGACTGGAAAAGCCATTCAGAACTACCGCTTTGTCTTGGGTTTCAAGTAACTGTCATTCTTGCAGCTGAGTTTTTATTTTATACACACACACTCTCTTTCCCTCCCTCTGACCTAGCTGTGTTATGACTGAAGCCACTCTAAATTTATATACAGAGAGAGATATAATCCCTTTGGAAAGAAAACCGTAAACCCTGCTGCAAATAAAATAAATTCTAACTAATCTTGGCAGCTTTGTGAAGGGTTAGTGTGGATCTAAGATTTAGCTAATCCCACAAAAATGACTGGAGAAGGAAATCTGATTTCTCCATCTCGGGTGTAGATTTGAGGTTGTTATGATCTCCATTGTGCCGCAGCCTCCTATCCAAGGAAGGGGGAGGATAGCTGTTCCCAGCCCGGAAATGGACCAGAGGATTAACTCCTTAAAAGAAGCAAATTATCCCTTTCTCTGGCCAAATGAAAGCTTTCCCATCAAAAGAGAGCTGTCATATCATACAATATGAGAGAAGAGAGAGTTCAGCTTAATAAAAAATCATTTTTAATGACAGCACAGCCTTTGGCTTTGCCAGAATTCTCTGTGAAAGTTGATTTATTTTCTGCTGAAAGCAGAGAAATTGTATTTTCCCTCCTTCCCCTTTCCCCCATCTCCGCTGCCCTAATCACTGTAATAATGCAGATGCTTTGCATGTATCCAACATACTCTTTGTAAGGATTCAAAGCCCTTAATAAATTAGATTACTGACTGCTTGCAGCAGCTCTGCACCACAGCTTAGTGGCATGTAACCACCTTCCATGCAGCTGAGCCATGCTCTGTGTGGGGAAGGGAAGGGGAGGATTGTTGCTGCTGCTGTCTCTATGTGCTCTCAGTGAGGTCCCACAGCCATCCAGGCAGGAGTGTGGGCTCAGTGCCACAGCCAGGCTTTCCCAAAGCCAGTTCAACTCCCGATTCCTGCCCAGCCAGAGAGACTGGGGAGAGACCATGGCCAAGATTCTGGACAGGAAGGGAAGCCTGGCTCTGCCCCTCCAAAGGGCAAACAGCAAGGCCTGGCAGCTGCAATCCACAGGAGGAGAGAGAACATCTTATATCCTGTGTTTTTAACTGACATGAGTTGCTGGGAATAAAATAGAAAAGGTATGGTTGAGATTAAGTCGCTTAGCAAAGTTTAAACCCAAGTTCTCTTGCCCTCAGTGCTGTTTAAGCCAAGGTGAGTGGCAAGGCCTCAGGAGCTCATGTGGGGAACACTCTCACAGCTGGTGCTCCCTTGCAGGGGAGTGAAGATTCCAGTCCCACTCATGGTACACCAAGGAGACACACAGGTGGGTGCTGTGAAACCACTGGACACCAAAGATCCTCACACTGGACAGCCCAGCAATGCCTCCAGCACCCTGCAAAACTTACAGCCAGTGCCCAGGAGAGCCTCTCTCAGCTCTCCTCATCCCTGCACACTGCCTGCCCTTCCTCACCTGTGGGTCCCTCAGTGCTGGGAAGAGATGCCCCATAGCCATTCTACTTGTGACTCACTTAAAACCAAGCTGCTATTTTTTCTCCTATCTCTTTATTTTGCCTCTCCTTCAGCTGTTCCGGTGGTGTAACATGGATTATAACTGAGCTCTGTGAATCTTTACCTTTTGAGACGAAGACACCTTTGTAGCTGCTCAGTCTGGACATGTTCACTGCTGCCCTTCCAAGGTGTCAGTGCTCCAGAAAGGCACTGGGGATGCCCTAATTCCAGAGATCACTGAAAACTGCTCCCAGCTTTTATGTATGACAAGAGGTGTCATGGATGTGGGGCCAGGTTCTGCTCCCCACACTGTGCTGATCCAGAGGGACCACAGGGCTGCTGAGCTGGGACGTGCCATGGGCAGGTGCAGGATCTGACCAGTTCTGTTCATATGCCTGAAGCAGATTCATTCTCCTTCCCCATCCTTAACAAAGGACACCTCTCCCTGGGCATCCTGTCCCAGCCCTGCCTTCCCACCACACCTGCACTTAGCCTATTAGGATCTCTGTTGATTGCTTTCTTTCATTCCTCCCGTACCTTTCACTACAGAAAATGGACTGGTAATACTTCTTTTATCAAAGAATTATGGGATTTAGGACCCAGATTGTACAAAGAGACTTTTGATAGCTGCTGGTAATCAAATCCCAATTGGCAGACACTTCTCTGCACCCTGTTACCAGAGAGGAATAAAGGAAAGGGATTTCTGATGTTCTGTTTACTGAGCCTTTGGGAGATAGGATCGCTGGGCTATTTCATAGTAGAAAAGGAAAGGAAAATAAAACAAGAAAGAAAAAACATGCAGACAAGAGAGGACAATATAGATATAGATAAAAAGAAAAGAAACAGGCTCTTATCATTTTCTTATTGGTTAAGGAGATTCCAAAGCCATTATAGAGGATTAGCAAAAAGGTTAATCTGCTTTAGCTGTTCACTTGTCAAAAGTGAATTTATAGGGTTTGAAAATCCTTCCTATAGTGAAACAAGAAAAAATCCCCCTTTCCCTCCTCTGCCCCTCCCTTTTGCAGGCAGCACAAGGTGATGGGAACAGGAACCCTGGAAACCCTACAGCGTGGCAGCACTCCTCTGTGCCTTGCCCCTGCCAGTGTGCTGGCACCTGGAGGAGCTCTCCTTTGGCAGTGCTTCTCCCCAGTCCCTATCACCTGTGTGGGGTGGCTGTGATGCTGAGGAAACGGAGGATCAGATGTAACTATTCTCCTGCACTCCTCTGCCTTACCTGGGACAAATCCCAGGCTCTTTCACTCATTGATATTGACAGCAGTCAGGACAAACCTGGACCCCTGTCTGGATTTGGGCTTGCAGGCTGATTGCTAAAGCAGAACAGAGATGGAGGCTGCTGCAAATATTGCCAAAAACTACAGGCTTTCCATGCCCAAGGGAAGTGCTCAGCCTGGGATCCACATCTCAGTGTCCTGGCCACCCTGTGTAGCCACTGGTGCATGCCAGCTGTTTTCCTGGGCTGCCCTTGCCATGACTCCTTTAAACAGTGGATTCCCATCTCTCTCTCCAGAGCCACTGTGAGAAACAACGCAGGGTAAAACAATCCTTCAAGATCAAAAACAAGAAGCATTTTCTGTGTAGCTAAAATTCAGTGGGATGTGCCAGTCAGGTGTTAAAACTCTGTTTAATAAAAAACCAGGAATGATAAATTCATTGGATGGTTTGGATTGAAAGGGACCTTTAAAGATGATCTTAAAATTGTGCCTATGAAAATTGTTCAACCCTGTACCAACTAACATTAAGAACTCTAATAAACTCATTTTGATTTGATGACAATTACAATAAAACTCTCTCTCCCCAAAGGCCATTTAATTCCACAGGAAGAAGTGGAATATCTCCACTGGGTAGTAGTTTTATTAGTGATATTACTAGGAGGGATGCTACCAATAGTGGTGCTGGCTATCTGAGATGGTGTCCGTGGTGTAGCAGGAGGACTGTGGGGTACCAAGCTTTCTCTTCCGCAATGAACCACGATGGAACCAGACAACTGCTTCACCCTGAAGCATTCCAGTCGTCATTTCAGAGACCTTACAACGTCTCATGCTGTCCAAATCGCTGTGCTCGGCAGGCAGCACCTGGTTTTCGGAAGTTTTGGGTTATCGCGCTTTTTCCCGACTACAGCTTGGGATGATGATGCCTTGCAGCCGGCGCGGTTCCCCGGCCGGGGCGGAGGGAGGATCGGCCGCGGGTCCCGGCCGGGGCGGAGGGAGGATCGATCACAGGTCCCCGGCCGGGGCGGAGGGAGGATCGATCACAGGTCCCCGGCCGGGGCGGAGGGAGG
>VZUI01013426.1:0-36712 GCA_013401135.1 Cettia cetti | reverse complement strand
CTAATGCAAAAAAAAAAAAAAAAAAGAAAAGAAAAAGAAAAATGTGAAAAAAAAAAAAAAAGGGAATCCAGGATGGTGCAGCTCTGACTCTGGGCCCTGTCGTTTTCTAGGACTGATGAAGCGACTGGGTGGTTCTTCAGATTCCTGTGGTCTGAACACACACCCTAGTCATCACTGAGATGAGCACGGAAAAAAACAGTAATGAAAGAGGGCTCTGATTTATTTCCTGATAAAATAACCTTTGCTTTCAAAGGCTAACATTTCAGCTCCAGCTTGCAGAGAATGATCTTTTATTTCCATCCATCAAAGCCTACATCGTGCTGGATATCCAGAGTATTCTTCACACACAGCCATGTGTTGGCCAATGAAGGAAAATTACTACCTATAACTTTTTTTTCTGAGGGAGGAGAAAAATGGGGGGGGCTAAGGTCTGTATTAAGGACTGAAATAGTTACTATCCATTGCAACCCTGTGACTACAGTACAAGGAAAATTGCTTAAAAGTACTAAGCAAGCCAAAAAGGTTTTTCTACAGTGTAAATAATCTCTGTGTTTTTTGGAGCCTTTGATTTGAATCATCATCCAAATAATTCCTTTTTTATTTTTGCTCAGGTCGACATCTTGAATGAGCATTCAGGGTCTTCCTGCTCTGCTGCTGTATTAGATAAATACCAGTACATCACGTTTTTGTCCCTTACTGGTGTCACTTGGTGTGAGGTAAGAGCCTGCAGTGTTGACTGAGAGTGACAAGAGAAACAATTAAGATTTCCAGTTCACATGGATGATTTCACACCACATTGTGCTGCAAATGGCTACAGGGAACTGTCAGTGTAAGTGAGTTAAAAGCAAGGCAGATGTTTATTTGCAATCAAAACATTAACTGAGCTTGATACCCGATGAGGCAGAGGCACCTGCTCTGCAAAGAAACTGTTTGAAATAATGAGTTGTTTTTCATAAAAGAGAGCCTGCTCCAATATATTTTTCTGAAAATAAACCTTTTTTTATGTCAGTGGTCTGCACTTGGTTAGAACAAAGTAGAGGGTCTTTCAGTGCTCATCTGATCACCCAAATGAGCAATGTGAGCAGTGAGCCCCAATGCACGGCAGATCAGGGTTCACATGGCCCAATGCCTCTGTACTCCCTCTGGCTGGGAGGGCCAGCTCAGTGTCTCTGCCCTGGGTAATGCCAGGGTTTTCCCTGGGTTCTGGTGGTAGATTTGTGGATGTTTTGGAGTGCTCTGAGAAGGCACATTTTACAGGGCTTCATTCTGTTAGCCCTGAGCCTTTGGTGGATTGGCAGAGCCTCTCTACCATGTGGTGTTGCTGGCTTTTACAGTGCTCTGTGAAGAGGCTCGGTAGCAAGAAGCTTGTGTGGGTGTAGAAAGCAGCAAAGAATGTTTTTCGGTGAAGGTGGATGGAGGGTGTTCATGGGTGCATGTGCTGCAAGTCATCCAGCATGTGGGAACAAATGTTTTTATCTACAGAGATTTGCACACAGAACTAAAGGCAAGAGGAGTGCAGAGACCATGACCCTGAGTCTCTTGAAATCATCAGAAATTTCCTTTTTTGCTAGGAGCTGAGCTTTGCTTTTTTTACTTGGAGAGCTCATTCTAACACAAGAAGGAGGTCAAGAAAGGATGGGATGAAAAAGGAGTAGGAAGACTTCTGTGCAGATGAGTAGAGTGATGCTGCCATAGGTCATCAGTGGGTACTGCCAGCCCCAAAAAACTCCCCAGATCCCTTCCAGGAAGCACAAATTTATTTCCTTTGAGTTGAAAAAATGACATCTCATAGCTAGCAAATATTACAGAGATACTTCCCATGAGAGCCAGCCACTGCAAAGCTCAGTGAATAGAGTTACCTTGAAGCAGTGCAACAGGATTAAAGGTCAGTCTCCTGTGTGGGTGCCTCCAGCAACAGTCAGTGGGAGTTTTAAAGGCTGAATATCCTCACTGCAGTCAGTTAAGGCTTTTAGAAGGCAATTTAATGTTGGTTTTATTATGAGATATTTAATAATGATATGGGCCATCCAGCCATTAGCATATCTACCTTGGCTATAGGGAAACATCCATGGCCCAAAACAGAAGCTGGGGAAGAAGTTGCAGAACAACAAAAAAGGGCTGTAATTCCCTCATTTTCAGGTTCTGGTGTTAAGGATTATTCCCCAGTTCTCAGCTAACCATTCCTTCCAGCTCTTGTTGTAAGCAGTTTTCACATAGCCTGACTTCCCTCAAAGTGTACCCTTCATCCACAAGGACCCCATAAAAAGTATTAGGCAAAGATTAAACATTATAAACATATAACCAGCTCATAAAATGAGTTTAAATGCTAAGCATGAAAGGGTGAATTTGCCTAAGGGGGCTGCTCTGAACTCCATTGACTCAGGGAAACTTGTTCCTTGAGAGACATATTTATCACTATAGTTTATTTGTATTACAAGAAGAACCACTGGAGACTGGGGGCTTCATTGTGCAGAGTGCAGCTCAAACATTCAGTAAGAATAAATCTCCCCTGAATATTTTATATCAAAATCAATAGGAGAGGCCTAGGCTAATAATAATAGAAGATCTTCTATTCCTATTTCACATCTGGAAAACTGAGGATCTTCAGGATGAAGGACTTGGCTGAGTGCATGTTGGTAGTCCTGTAAAAGCAAAGGGGCTCAGCTCAATCCTACAACACGTCCCACTGCAGATCCTTAGGAGGATCAGCCCCTAGACTGCCCTTTCAGGTGATTAGTACAAGGCCTGAGCCTTCTACACTGGTCCCACTTCATGTCTTCTTATGACAGATTGCTTTTTTAATTGATATTCAAATGCAGACAAGATAGAATAAAGCTCCTGGGATATCACCTTTTTTCACAAGGGCAGACAAGGATCGAGGCATTGGCTGCAGAAGAAAAAATGCTGCATTATGGGACTACACAGCCAGAAGAGAAATGCAGCAACAAAGACTGCAGGAAGAAGGTACACTTTTGTATGGATTATTTGAGTACAAGGATGGTGGAACAAAAAATCCAGAATGGAGACAGACTTATGTTTATAGTCCTTAATAGCTGACCTGATTTTTCAGGCTTGCCAAAGATGTAAGAGCTTTCCCAGAATGATTTATTTTACACCCAACTCCTCAACAAATAACTTCTATGTCTGTAGAGTTGGTAACCAAAGAAGCATTGATAATTGCCTGTGTCAAAAGAAGAGTTAAATTTTGCATTAAATTCCAAGCCTTTCCATTCCTCTAGGCTAGCTAACATTTCCTATCGTCATCTGACTAGAGTTTGTTTTCATGTTTCATTTTCTTTTCTATTGATGTATTAGTCTGGTAGACTGAGTTTTCTCAGAGCGTGAACTTTGGTGCAGGTTTCATTAAAAATATTTCACAAGGCCTCTCTAAAATGTGATCTGTGCTTTTGTGCTGATTGAAAATGGTGCAGCAGCTTGTTAAAGCATATGCTTTTGTATTTCATCAAAACAGATTTTTTTTTTTTAAATGGAAATCTCAACCATTATGTTTCTCTGTGGAGATTAGAGTGAGCTTTTTCAAACTGTCAATAGAATTACTTTGAGCTTGATTCTCTTGTCAGATGTACCTCAGTAAATAAAGAGAAATTTTTCTGAAATCAGTGGAATTATTCTTATGAAAAACTTCAATGCATGATTTAGCAAGGGCCCTTGTTTTTATTATGTATCAGCCAAGCTGTCTAAACTGTCCCAGAGCTGCCTGTTAGTAGCATATATTTAACTGGAATATTAATGAAGGAAAAAGTCTAATTATTTGCATGTAACGTATTTCTTTAAAACTTCACAATAGGAAACAACATGTTTCACATTACCACTTACCTCCTCTAAGGCAAGAGTTGTTCCAGTGGTTAGACTGTGTGAGAAATTATGTTACATACCACCACGGAGCCTCATGTATCTCTAAGCAATCTGAAATTCTTTAAATCTGCAGATCAAAATGCTGTTGTGTATTACAACAAGCTGTGCTGTACCATGCTGTCTCCTCTAAAGTCAGAGAAAGAGATGAATAATTCACTGGGGTGCTTTTTAATTTCTAAAATAAATACTTCAGTGCTGTTCATTTTAATGGATATTGTAGAAGGCGACTTGCAGCAGAAGCTGAGCATTCTTATCATTGCATCAGAGTAAATACTTTGCACTTTTTGTCTCAATGATTTCTGTTCTTTGATTATGCTTTCTGAAGCTGTCCAGAATCTTGAGACTTGTTACATTTGTCTGCTGACATGTCACTCAACTTTTTCTTTCTGTTGGAAAAGCAGTCTTGTGCCTGCTCAATACAGGTACTGAAAATTTAAAAAAACATATGTGGTAGGAAAGTGTTCTATATTCACATCCTGACCCTTGTCTTCCTGTGTTAGCCTGGAACTGGAGGCCTCTTACAATGTTAGAGAAAATTTTCACTGCTGAGCTTTTCTCAGGAGATGGATTGCTTATTTCAGCTTCTTGATTAACTCATAATTATGGTGATCACTCGTCCAAAATTCTCCTATGTAAGAACTTCATTTGAAAACAATTTTCTTTCTTCTCTTTCACTAGCATGCAAGAATTAGGACAACCTGCAGGTGCAAATTTTGCTAAACCAAACTCACAGATAGATGAGAAGTTAAAAGACGATGCAAAGGCTCCTCTGTCCACTTCTCTTGGGTTATGTAAACAACAGAGAACAAAGGCTTCAGGGTCATTATCTTTGTTCTGATCTCTTAGCTGAGGAGATCTAGTTGGAGGACAGAATTTCTTTTCATGGGAAATTTGACTCCTCCAGATTTGTTTTTTGTTGTCAATGAGAAAGTTAGTTCTTTGTTTTCTCACAGATCATTCATCAAGGGGAAAAAAAATAAAGGAATCATTAAAACATGTCACAGTATTTTATTTTCATTTTGGGAAATATATTTTACCCTGGTAATATGCAAATATCTTGTTTCGATATGCTGAAGATATTTTGTTTTTCAGAAAAAAAAAAAGGCAAAAAAAGAAACCAACTCCTTTCTTTCTGATTTCTTTGGAGATTGGTTTATTTGTCCAAATGAAATTTTTTGATTAAAACAAAGCCAAATTTTCCAAAGAAAACTGTTCTGTGGAAATATTTATTAATCCCAACTTGCTTTTGCTGTTGTTGAATGTTGCTCAGATTGTATCATGGGTCCAGTTTTCAGCCAGCAAGTGAACCAGTCTCTATATCCCTACCCAAGTGTGTGTATATACATTGCACATGTACACACATGTATGCACAGGACCGACTTCTGCCCTCAGCTATGTATGTTAATCCCAGTGGAGATTACCATCGACCTTGTGAGCATATGAATGAAAGCAGAATTTGGCTCAGGATTTGTAATCAATATATAAGGCTTACTGAGTGACTTGAGATGCTCGGAGAAAGCTGTTACATAAATGTTAGTCATTATTATTTGTAATAATTACCTACAGCTGTAACTATGGCAAGTCTCCATGTAAAAACAGCTAGCCCCTGACATATGGCTTCTGTGCTTCAGCTCCAGATTCCACCAAAGTGCACAATAAACCCTTTCTTTAAAAGCATGTGCCTGTAGGGAACATGTAACCTCTGGCACACGATTGCAGCCATAACGATGAGGAGAGAATTATGCCATCCTTATTAGCAGCAGCAGTCTGACTCGCACAGAAAGGAATGGGTGTTGGATCGGACCCTATCATGTGAATAACATGCTCCTGAGATGCATTACAGCCATGGGCAATGTAGGCAGCAAATTAAATTCAGGTTGTAACTGGGTCAGGGCTGAAGAACATTTTGTAACCATATTTTTCCAATGTGGCTGCAGATTAGCTGGATCCTTATTTTTGGGGCTGTCTTAATTCTCTTTGGTTTTACTTTTAAACTAAATAAATAAAAATTACAAAAACAAAGCAAAAAACCAAAACCAAACACAATTTCCTCTCCCCCAAAAACCCAAACTCAACAACCAACCAAAAAACAAAAACCCCAAATCAAAACAGCAAAAAAACCCCAAAAAAACCCCCCAAACCTCAACCCTACAAAGATCCTCCCAAGACAAACAAAATCTTCCAAGTGTCCTCTTACTTTTTCTAGCTTTTCCCATTTCTGACATGGCCTGTACAGATGTTTAAAAGATGAAACACAGAAACTGTTGAGCAGCACACAATGTTGCTACTCAATAGTCTCAGGAGGAAGCAAGGAATATGGCATCTGACTGAAGCTGCTTGGGAATTTAGGCAAACAGCCTGTAATTGCCAAATTGATTTTGGCCAGAAGACCAGGGCTAACACCCACAATAAGTATAAAGTGCCATGGGATCTTTAATGACCCCACTGCTTTGGACACAGTTTTACCTTTATTTAATGCACATTTTATGTTTGTGAATAATATACTCCATAAAACATATACAGTCAGGAAATGCCAAACATTGCCAGTTTCCCAAAGGCAATTTCAGAGCTTGCAGAGAGCACTCTCAGGCCTCGATTCATGATCATGTTAAACTTTGTTTATATGAGGTAATCCAATATTTTATTCATTAAAATGCACCATGCACCTAAGAGGAATTAAACAAATGCTTTACTATGCACTAAAATTGTTCTTCCCCCTGCAGTGAGGATTAAGCGAAATACTCCGTGGACCCCTGGACCTTGTGCGCTTGGGGAGGCTGTGGATGCTGCCTCTGCTGACTTCACAGCAACCCGCTGGATCTTCTGCCAGGTCCTTGCTGGCAAAGGCAGGGCAGAGAAGACTGGAGAGGGCAGAGGGAAGTTTGTATAATGAGCAACCCAGGATGCTGAAATGCCTTCTTCATCCTTGAGGAAAAGCTTTTATCCAAAGACAGCATGTGGAAATGCTGCCTTGCCTTAGGATGTTCTGAGACTGATGCTAGCTGAAGGTAAAGAGATGGTGGGTGCCATACTGAGGAGGAGCTACTCATAGAAGTCACTCAACACAACATGGCATTAGTGGATTAGTAATGAAATGAGTGAAACATCCGCATTTCTGAATTCAGAATGGCATTTTCTACAGCTGCTCAGCTTGGGGATTAATTGCCTCGGAGTACCTATGATGAGAATTCAAGTTCTTCTCTGTGTTTAGTCCATCTATAAGAGTCCTCTGTGCTATATTGTTGGTAATTTTGCTTGGGTGCAAACAGAACAAGATTTTCAAAAATAGGTCACTAAACTTAGGCTCAAAGAATTTATATGCACACACTTTACTCAGTGATCTGATAAAAAAAAGCAATCTGAGTGCCCAAGGTCTCCCAAAGTTGTCAGATCTGTAGCCAGGCAAACACAGAAAGCTATAATCAAGACTGTGCAATTATGTACATATTTGTAATTTTAAAGATTATGCTTCTATTCTGGTAATGGCTGGGGTTTTATTCAGTCTTTTGTATTTACTTTTTTTTTATAAGGAAAATGATGGTAATGGTTTCCTGAAATCCAGATCAGGTCTCTTTGGGAAAGACCACACTCTAGTTCACCTACAGCACCCCAGTTTGTATCTTGCTGAGCACGATGTGCAGCAGCTGGAGTCACTGGAGTCAGTATCAGAAGGAGATCTTCTCCTGCCTCCTCCCACCAGTGCCAAGAGCAGCTCAGCTCGGCTGCACTCAACAGAAGGATCAGGTATGACTGCAAATGCCACACAGCTGAAAGTAAGGTTTTGTACTTTCACATCACTGTTCATGCATGAATCCGATTAGAAAAATACTAATAATGAGAAAATTTGTGCAATATTTTTGGGACATAAGTTCTGAGAGCCAACCTGGCATAAGTACCTTGTTTTCTCTGTAAAATTTATCTGCTTAAAACCTTTCTGAAGATTCATTAATGAAAATGCCGTCTTGTGGCTTGGATTAACATAGGCAAGGAAGGGTCTTCCCCTCAGTGGAGAGGAGCCTAGGTTTTTCTTGTCAGCCCCCATTTCTAGCACAGAACAACTCTGGACTTTGAACACCGTTTGTAGTTTTCAAGGGTCACAGATTTGCAGTACCTAAGATGGACTTCTGACGTGGATATTCCATTTGGAAGGCATCTGTCCCGTGGAGCCCCAACCTTTGAAAACAACAGCATCCAAACCAACCTGATCTTCACCAACATGCGTGTGTCATCCAGCTATGCTTCTGCTTTGCTGTTGCTCTTTGCAGCCACTCCCTCTTCCTGCCCACCGTGCTGTGCTGGAGGGCAGGGAGCACTGCCAGTGCCTCTGTGGCCAGCCACGGGAGCAGCTCTCTCACGGAGGCTCACTGTCCCATTTCCTTTTAAAGACCTTCTTGTGCTGGACTCAGTCGCTGCTTGGGACTCTGTGGCATGCAGCACAGAGGAGGTCAGGGTAGGCAATCTTAATAATTTATTTGGCCTAAAAACCTATTACTCTCCTCTGTTTCATTAGTCACAGTCCCAGGAGCATTAAGATTAAGGGGTGTTGCCGTGATGATGTTTGGTGTTGGGAGACTCATACCAGGAAATGAAGGCCAAGGCTGTCAATTTCCAAATTTGATACAAAGTAAAAGGGTGTTTCTGTAAAAATGATCAGAGCAGGGACTGATCTGGAATAAGTATTTCAAAAAGCATACTTGGAGCAAACAGGCTGTGAGAACCCGTTGCATGGTAGTGATGCTTGAAACAGATCATTCCCCTTTTTAAATGTCAAGTCCTCCACATATCATTCAGCAGGAGATCCTCCTAATTAGTTTAGACTTTTCTCTCATGGGTCACACCCTTTATCACTTCCCACTCCGTATGACTTGACTTATGGAACACTTGGCTACACTTGGCTTCAGACACAGTTTCAGTCCCACTCTTTGCATGCTATTTGCACACAAATCAATTACATCCCCATATTAGTCACTCTTCTGTTTCAGTGATACATTTTTTGGTACGTCGTGAGTCTGAGGCAGGAGTATCGTTTGGATATGTGAAATCATTCCCATTGTGGGAATAAGTCCTAGTGCTTAATTAAACAGTAACACTTCAACACATGTAAAACAGCATGGCTCAATTCAGCTGGATCAGAGCTGGCTTTGCTTTTCTGTGCAGCCCAGGTTTTAATTTGAGAAAGTTTGTTAAAGCACTGAAAATACAGGATGAAAAGGCAGATTTCTCATTTCTCATGTCATCCGCATAAAAGTATCTTGGGCTGGGGGATAATACCTATGTCTCTCCAAGCCCAAGGGGATGCCTTAACCCCTCCACTCAGGCACCACTTTCCAAAACAGGGAAATGTCAGGGAGACTGCTTGTGCCAACCAGCCTTTAATCTGCTAGGTGAGCTGTCTGCTGGGAAGAGGATAAGGTATGAGTTTGAAAACTTCTGGCTAGAGGACCAGATGTGAACCCAGGTAAGTGGACAAGGCAGCTTCTGGAAAAAAACCAAAAAAACAACAAAACCAAAAAAACCAACCCCCCAAATATACACTACCTCTTTCCTTTTCTCCTTTCCCTTTTTCTACTTTCAGCCAAAAACTACATGCTGCCAAATTGAGATATATGAAAATATTAGTATCTTAGCTGGGGTTAGGAAAAAGAGAACACACAGAGAACCTTAGAAACCAGGAGATTTTCTGAACAAATATAAGATTTTTGATAACCAAGGAGCTATTTTTGCAGTGAAATTAATTACATCCAGAACAGGGAGACTCTCATCAGTGGAAATAATATATATCTATTTAATATATCTATCTAATATATAAGATATCATAATCAGGAATTGAGGGACAGCAGAGAAGTGTCAACAAGCCCTGTGGTGCAGTCCCAACATCTGGGGCACTGCTCTTCTGGAGTCCTGCGGTACGGGGCTCATCCCAGCCCCTGCATGTGGAGAAAAGCTTGGGAATGTGAACAGAAAGTACCACACTTGCAGTGCCATAAATCAACAGGCACATAAAAGGAATTAAAAGTGCAGGGCTTTTATATAGTGATTTTGGGGAGCCCTCACTGGAGAAGATTTTTAAGTACTCAGGCTGACAGTAACACTACGTAACAGAGACTGGAAATGGGTCTTACAAAATCACTACTTTGAGATAGCTGTTCACCAGAAACAGCTGGAGATAATTCTTCGTCTTCCACTTGAAACAGCTATTTCAGTTTAGAATCCATGCGTGGAAGGGAAGGTGGCTCAGCAGGTCTTCTGACATTTTTGTTTTTCACAGCTCACTGTGATCAGTGGTGGGTTTTCCATTGGCATTCAGGTGAAATTATAGGGAAGTAACTATGTTCAAAATCTTGTTGGATCTCTGGGCTGCATGCAATGCCAAGGCTTGCCTGAGGCTGAGAGGTTTTGTCTCTGGGAAAAATTAGGAGGTCTTGACAAATAATTGTAACATGCTGTTAAAGAGAATCACAGGAAGGAATGACAAAATCCCCAAATGATTGGGTATTCTGTTCCTTTGTAACATTTTGCTCTTATTAATGCAAATTGTGCTCACATATGTTATTCAGTGACCAGTTTATTGCATCCTATGTTTGAGACCCTCGTAACATACATAAGAATGAATACATTGTTCCTGTTCTGTCTTCACCTGCAAAGAAATTTCTGAAAAGGAAGAGGTACATAGAACTATAGATAATCTGCATAGAAACACACAAATTTTTCTTATATTTCAACTGAGGAGGGTCTCTATCCCATGAGTTTACCTTCTGTTTTGGCTTCCAGTGAATCCCATGATGCAGAGCAAAACTTATTAGGAAGAATGAAGTTTTCCACCCCAGATGGTAAATTGGTCCAGTTTCACTTGAAACTTGGCCTTTTTGCAAGTGTTGTTGCACTTGGCCTAGTAGATTATAATGAAATTTCAAACTAGGATTGTTTCACTATGTGAATTAAGTATTGGGCATATTCCATTCCTGGATGGAGTAGGACTTTCCAAGCAATTACTTTTCTTATCTCCAGGGGCTACGGTGATATTCAGAGCTTTAAACGTGGTGATTGTGACTCTTGGGCTCTCACTCAGTAATACTGCTGGCATTGAGGTAATATGGGAGGGAAGGATTGAAAACAGCCGTCCCCTAACACCGTGTGGAGCAATAATGGTCCTCGTGGACAGGAATGGGGACACTGGATGAAGGGGCTGATGTGAAAGCTGAGCTGAGAAGTGATGGGGTGCAGAAAGGAAGGTAGGGATCCAAAACTTTTGGAGGTGGTGACAGGAGAAGCAACTGGAATGTGGTCGGAGTAGGACAACTCCTGAGATGAATGAAAGAGAAGGTGGGTGAGGACAACTTGGGGCAAGAAATTATGTGAAGGTAGAAGAGAAGGTCTGTGGCAGCAAAGAGTGCTGAGGTTGTATTGCAGCCTCAAGAGATGGAAGCAGGGAAGTGACAAGCAAAGTTGGCAGGTCTGTGCACAGAATGACCAAGCACTTCCACCAGGCACCACCCGCTGCAGTGGCCAGGCCTGTGTGGGAGCTCTCACACTCCTCTGCTTGCACCCTTCCTGGTACTGCCTCATGTTGCTCCACCTCAGCTGGGGACACCCAGCACAGGGCTGAGCTGCTTAGGGCCAGCATGGATTCAGTCCGTCTGTCAGAGGACTCTGGGTTTTGCAAGCAGACTGTAGTTTTTATATGTAATAATTTATACACAGTAGTTACAGAGTAACCTGGATGAAACCTTGATCTGGGCCACACTGTGGTTTGCTGACAGGAATTTCATCCCCAGCTTCAGTGCCAGAGATGATAGTAATTTTTTCTCGACTTTTGCATCAGCAATTCTATGTTTTGGGATAGGAAATTGAGTCTTGTTCTTCTTGGACATTGAGGAGCAAGAAGATGCCAAGATATTTCTAAGCCCCAGAAGTAGAGGCTATAGAAATTAATCAGAAGCCAAGCCAAAAGCTTCTCTTTTGGACAACTGCAGCTGCCGGTTTCCTCAAGCCCGAGCAGACACTTCTGAATAGGTCGTCCTGAGCACTTTCTGTTTCATCTGGCATATGGGGTTGAGATTTCATACCAGAGTTGCACTGTTTTTGTCCAAAGTTTTATTTTTCCTTTGCCAAGATTAAGATTCACTCAAAGGTTCTTATCCAGCTAGCTCTCCTGCAGGTGCCAGGACATGACTGGATGCTTTAATGGCTTACTCCTTTTTATAAATGACATGCCAGCCAAGCTCCATTACTGCTCCAGAAAGGTCCAGAGGAAAGCACAGCATCTTAGGGAAAAAGGGCTGGAAGGGATGTGAGGTGACTCAGAACACCTCCTTTGTTGAGACACTGTGGCTGTGCAGTCCACAAAGGGTAGTGTTTTCAGAGGCACTGTAGTCTCATTTTTAATCACCAGTTCTCTTTGTTAAGTCAGAATCAAAGACTTAGGCAGGCTAACTGTTGTGAAAAAAATGCATGTTCATCACTTGTGGAGACTACTGACACCCCTCTGGTTTTAGGGGATCTTTTTTGCAGCCATATGCAGGACTCAAAATACCTTTCTTTCAAATCAGAAATACACATTGCATCATCTTTATTTAGCTATAAGTCACTTCTGTTTGGGTGAGATAAATCTACCCCAAAGCTCCTGTAAGTTATCTTGAATAAAATGGTGAGATATGACATTAAAATGATAGAACTGTATTCTTATTTTCTGTTGTTTGTATTTCAGGTCATGGCTATATTCCATCAAAACATGCCTTGATATTCAGTTGCTAGCTTCCTCCTTGCTATTTGAAGCTGTATTCATCCTACTTCTTTCAAACGTAAAATGTTTTTAAGTAAAAGGAATACACACAAAATGCGACGGAAAATTTCACATCCTATCTGACTAATACCAAAAGCCTTTGATTTGAAAGGTCACAGAAAAATAGTGTGGTGCAATGCATCTCTCACAGATTGCTCAGTGTTTGCCTGTGGTTTAACTTCCAGTCTCCCTATTGTTGTGCTACTTTCTAAGCACTGTTTTCCTAGTGCCTCTGGAAGACAGGCTCTGCACAGCCTCACCCCCCGTTCCTCCTGGCAGCCCTGCTCCCTTGATAGACTTGGGCTCAGGTTGAGGTGACAACATAATGGAGCTGCTGATGGTCAGGTTTCAGAAAACAATCATGCACCTTATGAGAAACAATCACTAAAGCGCAAGCACTTAGAAGAACTAGAGATAAAAGAGTCTCATTTTCTTGGCAGCCCATGTAGATGTTCTGCAATGACTGATGATATGCATGTTATCTTGACACCATACTCTCCCATGTTGAAACTGTTTATGGGAAATAAACATCATGTGAAAAACAGATTGCCAGACACTAAGTAAATCACTCTGATGAGGAACGAGTCAAGTTCTGCCAGTTTTACCCACACTGTCATTGTTATGATGTAACACATTCCTCATGACTGATACTGTATCCAAATTAGGGCACAAAACCTTCTCTTGATCAGTTAACTGAAATTCCCTGCCTTGTAACAGCTACACACACACACACACACACACACACACGGGCACACACACACAGGCACAAAACCTTGCTCAAACGCACATACAGAACCTGAGTCAGTACAAAATCACACCCTATGTTAGCCGAGGATTAAGAAGGTGGGCAGAATGATACAAATTGTAAATTTTATACCCTTCCCTCTTTAATAAGCTGTTGCAGTTTTCAGAGTTCTGCTAGCAATGATTAATAAACATTTGGTGTGCTAAACATATGGAAAAATCATCCCATCTGGACCATTTAAAACTGGGACGTAGACTTTATCTTTGTTTATTTCATCCTTAGCTAAAAGGCTTATTATGAATTGCAATAATCTAGGGAGCCAACCATGGAAGACAGACAAGCTCTTTAGATAAAACCAAAAAGGCAAGTTTTCTAACCGAGGACCAGATGTATTTTTGGGTATTGCCCTTGTACATATTTAGCTGAGCTTTTCAAGTGGTGAAGATTTGCATGTTTGTTTTGCAATACTAATGAATATGTTTTAGATTTACATTTTAGAAAATGGAAACTTTTATCTTCTTTGGGCTTTGTAAGTTAATGATTTCCAGAAGATAGTTTGGTATCCTCTTTTAACCCTTCACCATTGAAAACGTATCACTTTCCGAGGCACAAGGATCTAGTGCAGGCCTGCTGAACCAAACCCGGGAGATATATGTGACTCTTTCTATTGTTTATTTCTGGAATTACATAAAATGTGGGTTTTAAATTTTCAATCTAGTGAAAACATATGTAAATGGCAAATTATTTTAAAACTAACTTAATGTGAATCGTGGGCTAGGCATTACTATACACATGATCCTTTAATTAGATAAATAAGGAAAATACATTTGGAAAAATATAGTTTTGAGACCCAGTATCTTCCATGAGTGATTTAGTTTCCTCCAAGATAAAGACTGATTTAGGGTAGTAAGGAAAATGTGCTGCATTACAAAATTTTTACTTCTGGTAGAGAGAGCAAAGTTGCAGTTTCATAACATAGTTTTTCACCCTTTGATTTTCTTTAGAGAGGTTATGAGAGAAAATAATTAATGAATAAAACATAATTTTTCAAAGGCTTACCCTCACTGGCAATTTTTATATGACACGAGCCCCATCAGAAATGAAAAATTCTTCCTTAGGGAACAACAGAACATTTTAAGACAAGAGATAGCTATAGCTTTGAACTTTGGGTGTTTGACAAATCAGTCTGAAACAGCCTTTATTCCAAATTTTTCCAATCGTTCATGCAAAATACGATAGGAAACTAAGTAGGATCTTGAAGGAAGATGATGCTTCTTATGCTTAGTTTATGAAAAGTTGCAAACCATTCTGTATCTAGGATCTAAAGTGGTGCCCCAGAGGGGTCCTGATCTGCAGGGTTGTGTTGTCTACACTGCAGAGCGACTGAAGCCACATTAATTGTAAGCACCTCTGGCACAAACAGTTTGGCTCCCAGGCAGAGCTGTACAGCAGACCCTTGACACACAGGACACGTGTGCATCTCGGGGGATGTGTGTGCATGCACAGGTGACACCTCAGTCCTCAGCTGTGTGTGCATTCTCAGGAAAGGGCTCCTGGAAAGGGATCCAGCAAAGATCCCAGCTCCAGTATGGAGGCAGTTTGGTAAAGTAATACACTTTTTACCTCTGCTTGTTTTTAAAGAGAAAGTCTAAGTCAAAGTCAAAGCTCCTGTGTGCTCTTGGCACAGCAAGGGATGGCATGGCATGGTGCCTGTCTGGCCAGGGGTGACAGCTCAGCACAGTGTCTCCAGGAGCAGGAATGTCCAGCTCCTCACAGCTATTTAACTCCTGCCTCTGTATTGGTATGGCAACATGTCAGCTGCTGGGAGGCAGATGCTGGATTTCTGGGGTACTTTTAGCAGCTGCAGAGTTTACAGGGGGGTTCATTAGGTCTCAGGTTTGCTTTTCATACCTGTATCTTGTAAGAAGAATTGCAGAGCTCAGCAGGGTAAAACAGTGCTACTACCCAGGCAGCTCCTGTGCAGAGCTAAGGACCTGACAGTATGAGGGAAGGCAGGAGGTGGGACAGGGCTGTCTCCAGCATCTTGCAGCTCTGGTTGGTAGACCAGGGGAGGCAGAGGTTCTTACAGCTATCGAGTGACTAAAGCTGGCTCAGACTAGTCAACTATAGGACCCAGAAGCCATGTTTGGATTACTTTTTGAATCATGGCACTCTAACTTGGTCTCCTCTCACCAGCATGGGTTCTGAGGACCTGGCTGGGCACTGCAGTGGCAGGAACATCACTGTTCATAGGCTCTCAAACAGGTGTCCCTCTTGAAGCAGGCAGTGATGTAGAGAAAATGTCCTGTGGGAGGAACTGACCCCAAGGCCACTGGCAGGACCATGCTGATTAACCCCCATGTACTGAATAAGAGGTGGTTCAGGCTGTTGAGTGGATGGACTCAGATTTTATTTCAGGTGCAATGTTGTGGAGAAGGTGACCTTACCTAGGGACCGTGATTTGTTTTCAACAGAACCTTTTGGTGACACTGGTCCTCCACCACTGAAGGAATTCTAATGACTGCATAGGCATCATTCATTTTTCTCTCAGTGAAACTGAGGTCAAAGCAAATTCCATAATCACTGTTTACTTTACTTTGCTACTATTTTTCCTTTTTCGTTGTCTGTAACATTAATACCTCCATTTCCATCAACATGTGCATAAATATGAGTGCAGCTGGAAAACTGACAACCACGCTCTGCTGAAGCAGTACTAATACTGTATTCTAACACTGCAGATTTTTATTTGCATTAAAATTGAGAGTGGCTCATGCACCAAGAGGCAGAGAGTTGTTCATCACACAGGGAATGGGAGCCTTGTCGATACTAGAAAGGTGGCTAACATGAACGAAGTGAGCTGGACTTAAATTCATCCCAAATTTTTCATGTGGATATAAGACATATAGTCTTGAACTGAATTAGTCCATGTTTATTAAGTATAACCTAAACACTGCTTTTTCTCTAGGAGAATGACAGAGTTGACACATATTCTACAGACTTTTCACTATCTGACCTTTAGTACATACAGGATGTGACACTCTATTTATTTCATCTAATTCCATTTTTCCACAGGACTTCTGATTCTTCCAATGTATCCGTGATGGATAGAGAATAAAGCAGGCCTATGTCACATACAAAGCAGGAAGTGGAATAGTCTTGTGGTTAAGGTAATTGGCTGTGGTCTAGGAGGTATAGTTTCTATCTCTGCTTCTGTCATAAAGTCCCTGTGGGAGGCGGCATAGAAATCTCCCTCCAAATTTCTGGAAGTAGCTGCTAATATTTTCTTCATTTTTTTCCAGGAATTCCACATAGGGAATTGAAATCTGATTTTCACGAAGTCAGCTGAAGTCAATAAAACCTGCAGATGTGGGGCTGCTCTGAGAATTCATGGTCTTGGGTGGTTGGCACTGTATATTGAGTACTAGAGGTGAAGAAAGAAGGTCTTAAAATGTCTGAGTTCAGGTTCCCTTAGATTTATTGCAGGCCTTCTGTTTCATCTTGCCCAAGGCAGTTACAGCCACGATCAGACAACCCTAAAGCAGGTTTCTCTCCCTTGACTGCATGAAGGCTGGAATCTGGGGGAGCTGGAAGGAAGAAATCCAAAAGTCACTTCTCTTTTCACTTAGGATGCTACTGTAATTGCAGTGTCAAAGGTAAACAGCTTGGCATTGTTGGCAGCTGTTTGACTGGAGACCTCCATTTTCCAACCCCATTTCCCTTCTGCACAATACTACAGTTATAACTCTCTCACTTCATGTGGATGTGGTGGCTACATCAATAACAGTAACTCACCAGGTGTGGCACTGCTCTCTGATGCCAGCTGGGATTTTGTCCATGCCACTGACCTCTTCTAGTCTTCAGAACAAGAAGGCTGTATGCAAACTTCTACCTGAGAGTGGCTCCTGATATTTGAGGTCTCTGAACCGGGAATGGTGTGGGAAAATGTTACTTGTACCAGCCTGTATCCATATCAAGGACCATTTCAGCAATACCAGAGAAGCACTGGCAGATTTGTGGTAACTAGAGTGTTCCCTGGCTTTTTTTTTTTTTCCTGCTATAAGTGAAGCCTCTAGCTCCCAAAGGGCACTAATAAAAGATTCAACATTTTGTGTGAGACGAGAGGCATATTTCTAGCACAGGTTAGAAATTATATTTAATTCTTTGTTCATATCCAGGTGTGAGAAACACATGGGTGGCAGAGGAAGGAGAACTGAAATAAGTCTTAGAGAATTCACACGCTAGGTGGTAATCAACTTTTTTCAGCAGCCAGCATCAAATAGACCCACCTCAAGACACCTAAGTAGACCTGAGCAGGTAGCCAGCTTTCCAAGAGCCCCTTCCTTTAGCTGACTTAGTAAGACAACATTTACATGCAAGCAGAAGCTCAGACAGCCTTAATCCTTACACCTGCATGGGCTTGGCTCTGCAGCCTAGTTACTGCAGCTAGACCTGCGCTTGCTCCACCCATGCTCTGAGTTGATGGATGTAACCTGTCTCGGGAAGCCATATGTTCTTCCTGCCCCAGGAGTCATGCTTTAAGTTAAAATGTATGTCAAGCCCTGCTTACTGCCAGAACCCAGGCAGCCTGTGCATCTGCCTTGTGTGTAGTGCATTAAGCCCTGTGGAGAGGCAGGAAACATTAGTGGGAATGCCATGACTGATGGGGCTGTGCAGAGTCTCAATGGAGCTGGCAAGTGTCCTGCTGCTTCTGCCGTATTCACAAGCCATAATATCAGTTTAGTTTAATGATGTAACAGCCCTCCAGCCAGGATCATGCCTTCACATAAACCTGGCTGGTTGTTCTACTGTTTCCTTTGTTTGGTTGCTTTTTTAAAACATGTTTTCTGAGGAGCAAAGAGGAAGCACTCCCTAGTCTGTTTTGCTGGGATTTTCCAAGTCCTGACCTTAACAAGCATCACTGGGTGGGTTCAAGGGATTGAACTTTGTAACCTGAGCCAAAAAGTCACTATGACCATCTTGAAACTTTAATAAAAACTTGATACACTTCTGTAGAGGATAATAGCCAAATTTTGTCCATGGTTACATTGAATCAGACTGGCTGGAGATCCTGGAAGAATGATTGTACTGATGGAATTTAGGGTTTACTCTTTGTCCACAGTAAGCCTGCTCCTTAAATAGAAGTTTTCCATTGACTTCAATGGAAGTTGGATCATATTGATATTTTTCCATAGATTAATAAAAAACAATCAAAATCTTGCAGTCTCTACTTGCCCATTTTCAAGAAAACTATCAGTGTAAATCAATTGAGAGCTTTACAAAAGTGAAAGCCATTGGAAATGTCCCATCCCTGTGACACTATTTGTAGTGTTTCTCATAGTATTTTCAATACTGATAATTTACTGTACCAAATTGTGCTTCACTGCACAATTTTAAAACCTGGTTCTTCAGACATTGTACGAAGGGAAAGTTGGCACAAAGACTGCAAGCCCAGATTGTCCCGATTTTATTTTAGTTTTGTTTTTTTTTGGTTGGGTTTTTTGTTTGTTTGGTATTATTAATTCATAGAGCAGAAAATTGTAAAAATTTTATATAGAGTTCCATGTGCCTTGTCTTTCACAGACTCTGGACCATTGTTTTTTTTTAAATATGGAAGCTGATTTTTGTTAATCTTTTTGCTAGTTCCAATGTACCTGTTCATCCCATGTTTGGTGCTTCTGATACCTCTTCCAAGGGTGTTTCCTGCAGGGCTTTCCTGAGAGATGCTCAGTGCAGTCAGCTTTGATTTGTTAACACATTGGACCTGATATTGTTCTGATTTAACACTAAAGAGAAAAGGGCACGCGGAGAGCTCTCTTTCTCAGCAAATGACAAAACCTATATTTCGCCTCACTCCAGCAACAGCTGCTTCAAATGTACATTTGCTGCTTTCAGGACAGGGACATAATAATTTTGCAAGGAGAATAGCTTTACTGGGAGAAAATTGGTCCCTTGGACTGGATAGGAAGAAACATGATCTTTGGTGACTTTGGCTGGAAATGGTTACTTACAGCAGGTCAGACTTCTGTAATCTTTCTGTGAGCAGTGGGAGGCTTTGAGGTTCCCCAGATCACACATCTGGAGTGCACACAAGTCGGGAGCACTCCTTCTGACCTGTTTGGGTGAATGAAGGATTACCTCTCTTTATGCTTCACAGGAAAAAGTCTGACATTGACTCCAGTTCATTAATAAAGAAGGTTGGGCTAGGAACGTTGGTTACCTTTCTCACATATCATTTTGGAAAAGACAAAGTCAAATTTTACTCTAGTTTAAATCTCTTTACAATGACCTGAGAAAAATTCCTATTATTTGAATGCTTTGCCTTGCATTAGCCATTTACTTCTCCTGTTCAAAACCCCATTAATAAAAAAAAATTCTTGTGGATACAATTCCCATAATAATATTGTGCAGCTAGGATAATACACAGTCAACTGGGGTTATTTTGCATCTAAGGAGATAGAACAATATGTAGCTATTCTCACTTTTTCTGGAACTTTTCTCACTGAGAAAACTTTAGAAAAATCCATCTAATTTATAGGAC
The DNA here is from genome assembly GCA_013401135.1 of Cettia cetti. Lineage (NCBI taxonomy): Eukaryota > Metazoa > Chordata > Aves > Passeriformes > Sylviidae > Cettia > Cettia cetti. Next base: position 16,771 of record VZUI01013426.1, on the reverse strand, counting down.
TCCTTGGGCTTGGGGACCACACATCAAGCTGCAATATTTAACATATCATAGCAGCAGCACAATACCGTATAAAAATAACACAATAAATGATTAATAGACTAACTCACTCAAACTCATTCCCTCTGATTATTTCTTTACAACTAAAACAATTTGCTAGGGCTTTTTCAAAAGAATAAGAGATTTGTCTCTGAAGTTATCCGCGATAGGTATTTGTTTAAGTTTAGAAGAGCCTGAGCTCCTTGGCTGTCTCTTAGTGCTGTGTTGTGCTGTATAGACACCCCTTCAGGCTTCCAGACAAACCTTCCTTCCCCACTGCTGGGTCCCACTGCCCCAGATGCAGGAAGCATGGATTCTGCATGCTGTACTACCCCAGGATGGTAGATGGTTGCTGTGACTTTCTAGCAACATAACTGGGACAGCCTTGGGGCAGTCTGCCCCTGGCTCTAGGATTGAGTTAATACAAAAGAGGTTGGGAAGCTGTTTCAGCTTAAAAACCTCTGGAGAGATGTTTTCCAAAGGTTCAAGATAGCAAGATGTAATCTGGAGAATTCAAACACATTTATATTTTACTGCTTTCTCACAAAATGTGTCATTGCCATTAGCTCTGAGTAGTCAAGATACATACATAGGTGACAACACTGTGTATCTATCTTTACCCTGGGCAAATTAACTGAAGAAGTACTACAATACATGAACTTATCCCAAGGACTTTCATGGCAACAGTAGATGGATTACACTCTGGGATATAGCATATTGCTTTATGGGAGGTACTGTTGCATGAGGGGTTTGTGAGTGCTTAGGGACAACCCTGCCATTGTGTAATTTTCTCTGCCTGTCTCTTTAGTGTTCAGAACTGGATGTGACTGAGACATCCCAGTGGCCATTGCTTCTAGGCTCATGGAAATAGCATGGAACAGTTCAGAGCATATCTGACTTCCCAGGCCTGGGTGCAGCTGCACTCTCTGCTGGCTTGTGTGTTGCAATGGGGTCTTGCAAGGCACAGTCCCTCTCCTAGATGGGAGCCCAAATGCTGAGAAAGGAAGGAAATGTGCTGTGCTCCAGCAGGTCTGTTAGTCTAGATAACTAGGATTGCAACAGAAAGTGGGAAGGACATCTGCCCTGCAATGGAGACACATGTATTATGATACATGGATGAAAAACTTTGGAATGATGAAAGCATCTTCTCTGGAAACATACACCATTGCCACTGCCACAAGCATGGGACCAGATGCATTATCCCACAAGCTGGTGTGGCTCTGCTGTGGAAATACTGACTCCACTGACTGTTGCTACTTTGTGGAAACCATATGAGATCAGGAAATCCTACAGCAGTCCAAGTCTTTGCTTCTTGGGGAGATCTGGGGCTCTGAAAACCGTGGCAGAAATATTGGAGAAGTTTGGCATAATTGATTTCCTAGAGTATGTGTAGGTATGGGAAACTGTCAGGACACACGACCCAATTTTCCCCCTTGAAAAATCTGTTAGTACATCAACTGTGCAACAGAGGCACTGACAGACCACTGGCTGATGAGTGATAATGTGATTCACAGAGGCAGGTACTCAGAAGCACACACTTGATAAAGATTTTTGAGATGGTGTTATCAGGGTCTTTGCACCATGTGTGTAGGAAAGGGCTCTACTTTTAAATAAATCATTTTGTGGCATTGCTGAATGAGGAAAATCTAATGTTAGAAAGGAAATAGAAATACCTTTATTTGTCTTTTTCCCCACTACTCTCCACGAACTGGTTCTGAGTGCATTAAGACCTTTCTGCTTGAGTTCATCCCAGGTAAGGTGTCTTTGTTGCCATTTTTTTACCCCAGAAGGGTGCTTTCTCCTCTGCAGAGCCTGGAGGCTCCCTTGGGGGGGTCTCAGGCAGGAGGGATTTCTTGTGCTGAGGACATGTGACTGATGGGTTTAGTCATTCCACTAAATCTCCCCAGTGTAACTGATAGAAATACCTGGACCAGCTAACACTTTGCTCACTCTTCTGAAGTTCACAATTCCTCCTGGTTCCAGTAAGGATTTGTTCCTGCAGGCCCAGGCAGTGGGATTCACCCTACCCCTAAATACTGAGGATGTAAAAATGGTGCTTTTAGCTGACTCCAGGCAGGAACAAGAGTTTAATGTACTGTCTCTTCGGGATAAGATAAATGTCCCTGTTCACATATGGAACCTGTCAGGAAAAGAATCTTTTCCAACACAAAGTATGTTTTTAAAAACATACTGGGGAAGTGGAACCAGTGATCAATTTAATCTCAGTGGGCAGACTTTGAAACTGGGGCTACAGCACACAGCACTGGGGGAGTAGGCATTTGCTGAGCAGCTGTTGTAAGGAAGATGGAGCAGAAGTGGCTTACAGTGCCTCAGTGCTGATGATTACAATACCTACAGCCTCTGATATCTTGTCCTTCTCCAAATCACTTGTGTGTGAACAGCACAAGCATATGAAGAGGTTTGTGTCTGCAGCAGTAGGATTCACCCAATCCCCTGAAGCTGTGAGGACTGGCATTCCTTGTTTCTTCCAGGCAGGAACAAGCGGTTAGTGCTTGTTTCTGGTTTTTTTCAAGCTTTGTAAGCTAGAAATATGTCATCATGTACAAAGCCTGGAAGAAAAATGAAACCTGCTGATGTGAGCTTGCCCTTGCTGCTGCTCTGTGCAGACTGAAGCTCCCTGATGAATCTCTTTGAGCTGAAGAAAAAGCAGGTGATGATGGCAGCAGTGTGCCAAGCCTGAAATAACACACCCAGACTCGGCAGGGTTTACCAGCACGGCCTGGTTCCATACTAACATGGTCACACAGCTTTCCTGGTTCCAAATACCAGCAGAGCAGGCTTGTGTCTGCTCATAGTGCACTCTGTCAACAAGACTTTCTAGTGCACATCAAGCTTCAGATAATATCTTTAAGGTGTTGGATGTCTTCCTGGGATATGCTGAATATCCTCTGCTCCCACTCACCTTGGTGGGAACCAGGCAGCATCTCTGCACCATTCATTCCCCTATTGCCCCATGGAGGTTTAGGATGTTCACATGTGATGTTTCTGTACACAATGAATAACACATTGTTCAGTTGCACAATAAGGTGTGGATGGGTTTGATTCCCTGGGCAGAATCAGCTCTGTTTCTGAGCTGGCTTGCACAGCTTCTGTTAGTGGGGTAGAGAGATCACAGAATCACAGAATATGCTGAGTTATGTACTAGTGTGCATGCCTGTCAGCTCCCTGAGCTTCAAGGGTGAGACTGCAGGACTCATCAGGGCCACCAAACTTGGAGAGAAAGATAATTTCTGTCCGCAGAAATAGCCCCCTTGTCTCCCTATTACGATGCTGAACACAAATAGATGTTTATTTTAATACAAAATGAAAATAAAACATTGCAGTAGTCTAAATCTCTTTAGATTAATACAGAATGACACAAATATTGCTGACTCTTCACTAGAAGGGTATTGTGACGACTCTCGCATTCCTGTCAGTGTTAATAAATTTTGAGATGTTTTGTCATTTGGCTTGTGATAAAGAAAACATTCCTCCCTGTTAGCTATGCAGCATGAATAGACCAACTGGACAATCTTTCATTGTCATTGTCTACAAAGGTATCAAGAACTTAAAATATACGTGGACATACAGACAAGCACACACCCAGACACACAAGAACACAAATACACATACACAAAAAACTCACAGCCAAATGAACAGACAAAAATAATTCTGCCTGTTATGCTATAGCTGCTCTGTCTTGGCCTTCTTTTTCAGCAGGGGGAAAAACTGTAAGTTATTGTTTTTAAAAAGTTTAAAAAGCCTCAGGCAGCAATAGCACTTCACAGGTTTCACCAGACAATCACTATCCCTAACCACCCATCTCTAGTTATTTTTAGATAAATACACAGGAAAAAGATCTACTATCTCTATTGGTCTTATATTCTTGAACAGGCACAGGTACATAGTAGGGAAACCAGTGTGGCCTAGGAAACCAAGACTCAGGTGCCTACCTCTCCTCCCTGGGACACCTGATTATGTCCTTGATCTCAGATAGGCCTCCTCACGGCTCCTCCTCTTCCCCTCTAAGTTGTCTCCTATATTTACGTTCAACAGTGCAAGAGGGCATCCAGTAAATCTTTGCTCATGTCTTTTAAAGATATATCAGTCAGACTGCAGATTTCAGTTCTCAAGAAGGGTGTTTTTTCAGTCATCATCAGTTTCTCCAGGCCCGGATGATGACATAGAATAGGACTGGTTTTCACAATACAACACAGTTGCAACTCCAGCCTCCAGGAAGGGCATGTTATAGACCTTGCTGCAGATGCTTTGAGCAAGTTAGGAACCTTTGTTTCCCTCTTTACCCTTAAGGGAGAGCTGACCTGTCCAAGATTTAAATTGCCCACTGGAAGTGCCTTCCTCAGGTGATATTTAAAGGAATGTGGTAAGGTGCTGCTTGGGAACACCACATGCCACTGCTTGTCCCAGATGGATGAAATCACCCTATATTTCCTAAACAAGAATTCCTCTTAAATTTTTATCTCAGGTTGAGTGGCAGAATGCTTTAAAGTCTTCACCCTGCTAAATCAAAAGTCTGTTGATAAAGTGGAAACTAGGGTCTGCACCAAGCTTTTGGATAGCTGAGGAACAGAAAGCATTTGCTTTTATGCTGCCTCACTGGAAAATGTCATCATTTACAATGACACTACAGTGTTTTGCAATGAAGAAAGAGGTGACATAAATTTGTTTCTAATTTTAGTTTGAATGAAGCAATTATTTTAAATAATATGTGGTCAAGGTTACTTGCCACTGCATGTTATTCAAACTCATTTGAAGTAATGCTTTCTTAACCTCACTAAATAAAATTGGGAAAGCCAGAAAGCAATAGATCTTCATTAGGGTTGTATGTATAGGCATCAGCCAAATCATTATCATTAGCAAATCCATCAGGCATATCTAACCTTAGTCCAGCATTTAGTTCTAATAAGATCATTAACTGCTTCATTTACGTCGTTATTGAAGTTCTCTGTACCATCTTTTTTTGGCCCATTCTTTTGTCAATGAATTATATATTACTAGCTCAAGACTAACGACTGATGTCGCCTGGATTCCTGAAAATTCATATGCCAATCCTTATTAAAGGATGTCCCAGATATCTACATTTTTCTTTTAGACAATAGCCTCCTTTAGGGGAGAACTCATAATCTTTGTGATCTGATCAGAGAAGTCATGCTAAGCAAGTCTGAGCACATTCATAAAATTGATAGATAAGAACAATGAGGATCAAGAGAAAAAAGAATGGAACAGAAGCATTGGTATTTGTTAAAGGAAGTAAACCTGTCCTCCAAATTCACTAAGTGGAAGGAAAAGATACCATTTCTAGAGACAGACCAGTCTGGCCAAATCAGTAATTCTTTAGCAACTGTAAAAGTGGAAGAGAAACACACAGAAAGTGGAATCCAGGTCAGGAAACTAAAATGAGTATAAAAGAATCGTACAAGTATTTAGAGAAATAAGAAAAGCCAATGCAAAAAAATAAGCTATAGAGACATAAAGGATAAAATGAAAACACTGTATAACTTCCTTGGCAGTAAGAGGAGGATCAGAGAAAGCATTGGCCAGCTAATAAATGGGACAGGAAAGCTAATAACAAAATATGCCAAGAAGGCCAAAATGTTTAATGCCTTTTATTGCTTCAGTCTTCATTAAAAAGCCTGACTGTAATCAGATGGCTGACACAGTTAACACCAGCCACAAAAGGGTAAGAACTCAGGCAAGAATAGGGAAAGAAATGTTTAGAAACTGCTTAGATAAATTAGATTTTCTCAGATCATTCAGGCCTGTAATTCACCCTAGGTTACTTTGGGAACTGGCTGAACAATCCTGAAGGCCATGGTAATTATCTTTGAGAATTTGGATGATGCTGGGCTGAAAGAGTGCCTATTATAAAAAAAAGGAAAAAAGGAGGACACAGAATCCCATTTGATCTGACTTTCATTTCCCAGAGACCAGGGTTCAAATGATGTGTAAGAGAGCAAAGTGATAAGTAGTTATCAATGTGATTTGTCACGACCAGATCATATCAAACCAGCCTGTTCCTTTGTTTGTTTTTCCTATGACTGGGTAACAAGTCATGTGGATAGGCAAGAATTCAGTAAGGTTTTTGCACTGCCTCAAATGGCATTTTCATAAGCACCCAGGGAATTGTGGTCTGAATCATGGGCCTCTAACTTCACTGGGCTCAATGAACAATAATGCTGGAAAACATGCTGCATTGTTTTCCATGTCAGCTTTGGTTTGAAGCTCTGCTGCCCAAAAGTCATGGCTTCAGGACCATTGACTCTTGACAAAGCTGCTGCAAAATAGCCACAGTATTCATTGGTGAATGACAGCCAAGGATCTGCTGTCAGTAGTTCAGTATTGGGCTGATTGGATCTAGCAGGTAAGGTTCTGTAAGGGCCTGTCCTGGGGTCCAGATCCACTGTTATTATTACAGTGACTTGAATGATGCACTAAAGACCACATATTTTAAATCTGGGTTTGACTCTTAGCACTGACAAATTGCAAGCATCTTGAGGGAAAGGCCTGAGGAATTGAAGAAATACTCTAAAAGAAGCAGGATAGCCTTGAATATAAACTGGCATCTAGATAGGGCTAAATGCCTCCCTGAATACTTGATGGTAAATGAGAGGAGAGGTAGCAAAGATCTGGGAATTGTAGTGGATCATAAACTCAGCATGAGTCAGTAATGGCATCCTGTTGTGAAAGAAGCAAATATTATTCTGGGATATATAAAGAGCAGAATTGTACAAAAGACATATGAGGTAATCCTTCCATTGGTAAAGTCTCCTGTAGGGAGCCAATTCCAGTTTTGGGTACCAGACTTCAAGAAAAATTGTAGAAAGTCCAGGGGAGAGAAATAAGCCTGGTCAGAGGTCTAGAAAACATGCTCTGCAGGGGCAGGTGTCAAGCAATATGTCTGCTTAATTTATGCAGAGAAGACTGGTGAGACTTGTGCCTGCCAGGCTTCAAAAAAATAAAATTGCTACTTCAATGAAATGGTAATAAACCTTTGTGACTCTATTCATTGTGGTTAATACAATAAGTTGTACGTTTAACAAAGATTTAAGTTGACTTTTTGAAAAGTCTTTTTTCTGGAATAGATTCTTCAGAAACAGTAGCATCCCTCTGATGAGGGCCATTAAGACCAGACTTACGAAATACCTCCCAGGAATGCTGCAGGTAGAGCTAGTCTTGCCTTAGACAGATTGATGAATTATTCCTATTTTCTTTGTTTCTATGATAATGGATTGGTTTTTAAAAAATTCTGGGTTCAGGCTGGCAGTTATTTACCATAAGCAATCTCTGTACTTGTCACGAATATGAACTATGAAGATGCTGTGTGTGATATTAAACTTGTTGATGCATAAATCAATGTGTAAGTTAAGCATATGGTTAGCCTAAATGAATTCACTTATTTTGGTAAATTCCCACTCTCTTTCATTCAAAAAGCCATTATTGACAAAAGATGGCTGTGGATGCAGGATGTCCCTGTGACTCTCTGTCCTAAGCCTGAGTCCTGGGTCCTCCTCATCCAGAGGTCAGGGAGAGGGAATTGGTGTTAACGTTGGCAAGACAACTTTCAGTCATCTCTGTGGTTCTGACCCCACAGATTGGCATCACAATTGGCATCTGGCTCCCCAGACTGGGCTGGGGAGGTGGAGGAGACTGCTCCTCCTCTTTCTTGCTGCACTTGAGGAACATCAGGCAACCTTTGAAGAAGCCTGTGTGATCATGACTGGATCTGTGATGTTAGCCATCTAACAGTGGGTGCTGAGCACAGGCCATGCACCTCCCAAAACCCCACAGAGTGAGTCAGTCCAGTGCTGTACCTCCTCAGTCTCACTCTCCTCACTCTCAGGCCATGGTCCCACCAACTGTGGCTGGTGTTGCTTTTTAAGGATGCAAAGAGGCAGTCAGCACACTCCAGTAATTCAGCCAAGTGGTAGCCCACAGAAACAGGATTGACCTGGCCTAGGGATATGGTAATCTCACCCAGCACCTGCACAGGCATTTTGTCCAGTGTTAAGACCAGAAACCTAAAGTCAGATGGAGACAAATGCACTGGGCTGCTTCTTTTGGTGGCAGTCTGCAGTTAGATAAGGCTAGAGTGATATGTGACAACAAGTGCCCTCATTTTGGCCAGCAGAAAAAAGCTTTGTTCTTGTACTTGACTAAAATAATGTCAGCTAGGAGCCATAACACCCTGAGTTGTATTGTTTTGCTCTTTATTCCAGTGAGTGATGCCAATGCTTCGCTGTTTATTTGGATTGTTTTTATCTTATCCAGTGTATTTTGCTATGGGCAAAGATACAGGCATTAAGTCAACAGCAGGACCTAGGTGTTGCAACAACGGCTGTTGGAGCCCTTAACTGTTAGGCACTGGGCCATGTAGTGGAATCCCAAGCCCCATATGAAATATTGGTCTCCCTAAACAAAGCACAGGGTTTAACACAATAATTTATCTCCAAGCATCACATGGGAATGTGTCTCTGCCACTCAGCCGTTTATTATGTCCCAGCCAGGAAAGTTAGAGAGGAGGAAACAGTGTCTCATGTGACTTTGGAGAACCTTACACCCACTGAATAACAAGCAGCAAAGGGGGAAGGGGCAGAGGGAAGACGAGCAGTTTGGAAATAGCCTAAAGGCAGAAATTTGACACAGAAAGTCTTTGGCATAAATTCCTCAAGAACAGTGAGGCTGATAGAGGAGAAAAGAGGTCCCTAAATGATTTGTGAGCAGAAGGCAGGGTGCTAATGTATTTACATAATTTATTCATAACAGTTTGCTCAGCCAACTCTACCAAGGACATGGATACTGGATGCTTTAAATGTTCTCTAGGGGAGGAGTGAATCTGACTTTTTGAGCTGAGCCAATGGTTACTGACGTCTCTGCTGCCCTTTCTGTGTTCCTCTGTGGGTTGTGGATCGAGTGCTGGGTCTGATGCTGCTTGGTCCCATGTACAGATGCTCCACCTGTGCAAAGAGAAGCTGAGCACCCACATCCAAGCCACTGCTGGATTTCTGTCATTTGAAAAAAAAATTGTATCTGTGCTCTGTATTATGGGTTAGTACCTCAAGCTCTCAGACAGGGCATGCTGTGGGAATGCACTGTCAGCAACTACTGGTTATGAAATATCCTCAGATGCCTTTGGCTGCTTGAGCCTATTCAGAGCAGTACTGTTCTGCATGCTCAGAGAAAAGATAAAACTGCCCTGCACAGCAAGTGAATCCCACTTTGTGCTGGGAACAGGAAGGTCCCTCACTGCCCTGCTGCTCCCTCCCACTTCTCTTTTTGCTATGCAAAGTCAGATGAAAATGAATTAGGTGCTTGTACTAAGCATTTGAATGGGATAGAAACGCAGCAATATTACCTGTCAGTGAGTCTCTGGGAAGCAAAACGTCCCTGCCAAGTCCTGCTGGATCTTGAGCAATCTGTGAGCAGCGTTGGCATGGCAACCCACAGATACAACTTCCAAGCATCATTTGTCTGGGGACTAGCCTCTCTCCAACCTTCAGCCTGGAGCTCAGCGCTGGCCAAGTGTCTAGTTAATCTGAGTCATTGAATTGCTGGGAGGGATTATAGGGTTAAACTGGGATAACCTAAATAGGCTGATAAAAGGCTATTCAGTAAGAGATGCAAGTGCCCAGCATCTCCCAGGTTTTAGCCCTCATGCTCTCGAGTCCTGAGTTGAACTTATCTAAAAGAATAAAGGGTAGGCACTGGAAATTCCCCAAAAAACTTGGAAAGACACCCAGTGTGATCTTAGTCTCTGTGAGAGCTGGAAAGATTTATTTTAGAAAGAGGTTTGGATGGTTAAATATTATTTGGAACTGTGGTTTCATTTTGTATGTACAGTGGTTTTACTCTTAGTTCTTTTCCTGTTCCATAATCTCCTGTTTCTTCAGTGTAATTAGCCTGTTGTTTTCAAAAGGCTGCTGATTGTGTGTGAATTGAACTCATTATGCACTGACTTCACTCTGTGTGTGTGTGTGTTATGTATGCTGCCTGTGCCTGAGATCCCTGACCTGCACCAGAAGGAGCTTTGCAGGCTGAGATATTTGCATGTGGCAATGGGCTAAGGAAGAGGATAACTCAGCAGGCTCTTGGCTCAGCAGCTTCGAGCCTGAGAGTCCCAGCTGATGGCTCTGGAGACAAAGCCTCCTCTCCTGGAAGCATAGAGTCTGTGCTCCCTAAACAGGAGCGGATTTAATCATAGGGGCCTGTCAGGGGGTGTGTTTTGGGTACTGTCTGAGGTCCAAGTGCTCAGCAGACATACTCCAGTGTCTCTTGCAATATCAACTAAAAGACGAGTCCTTGCAGAGGCCTGAAGTGTCTAGGTTCTGCTCCACACCAAAACCTATAAGTACTGGGTAAAACCAGTTTCTGATTTCTGCCAGCATGGCATAATTATCCTGGAATAATTGTCCTTGAGAATCTGTATCAGGACTTTTAGGCTTTAAGTCCTGCTGTTGTGGATGTTCTATTGGAACAAGATAGAACTGGACTTTTGGGAATTGTTAAAACTCCACAAGTCTTTGGAAAGGTTGGCATGGTTGGTTGCCTCAGAGCCATAGGTTTTATAGTCGTGGGTTCCCAGGACTGGTTGCTGGCTTCCAGGTGACTTCAAGTCTAGCTTTGATCTTCTGAAACTTTTAGATCATTTAGTTTCAGCAAATGACTCTTTTTGGCAAAACTTTGTTTTGCTCCCAAACTTTTGTCTAACACTACTTCAGTGTTCAAGGAAAATAATAGCTTCCCATTTGGCATCTCAGTATGCTTTGAGCTAAGTTCTAGGGGAACTGCCTTGTCAAAATGGAACATCCTGGTCCTTCCCAGTGCACATTGTGTGTGACTTGCTACACTCTCACAACTCTCACTAGTTCTGGTGAGTGTTGCCAACTCACATATGTCCAACAGCATTAATTCACGAGAGTGTGTAGAAAATGCTGTTCCTTCAAGAATCTTTTGCATCTGTGAGTTCTTGACGTGCAAAAGACTAGAAAGTATAGATATGTATTTTAAAATACTTTCAAAAAGCTCCCTAGTTTTCCTCATGGGAAGTGATCACCAGTGCAGTAATGCACAGAAACTAAACAAGTTTGAATCCAGTTTATGTTCAGGGGCAGGGAAGAAAACAATGAAAACTGCATCCCTTTTGTCTTCTACATACACTTAGAGGAATTCCATTTAATTGGTCTCTGCCCAGGGTAATGTGAATTTTGTCCTTAAAGAAGGAGTAGTCATTCATTTGGAGGAGAAAGTCAAAGTCAATGTTAATGAGATCACTCCCCCCATGCAGGGAGGTGCTGTAGCTGAAATGAATGTTATCAAACATAAATACCATTTATGGGTGCCAGGCTCCCATTCTGTGTTGGCCTGACAACTTTCAAAGCGATACTTGTTTTAGCAGCTAAGCAATCAGCCAAGTGACAATTTCTTCTTGAAGACAGCTTGACAATCTAGCAACTTCTATTGCAGTGTTACTACTAAAATGCACAGTATGAATCATCACAGTCACTTTCTATTTTCAGAAGTGATAGTGATAAAGTATATTGCTATGTAAATACAGGGGATAAATTCTTCTCAGTCCAGCAGTAGCAAGACGAGGATGATGATGGACAGCCACAAAGGGAAAATGTTTGCATCATAATTGTTCCTATTTTTCTTTTATGAAGCTCATTCATAATGCCTATAGAAATTAACAACCTGGCAAGAGAAAGCAATGTGCTCAGCAACTGCCATCCCTGCTACTGTGTTGCCATATTAACCTTTAGTTTGATAATTAAGTATTTAGTTTCTATAAATCTGAATCACTCCTCTTAGAAGGGAAGGGCTCTCAGGTTGGACTTGCAGTGTGATCTGTGGGCTCAGGATTGAGTTATGCTTGACGTGCAATTAAAAGCCATTTTTGGAAGCAAAAATTTTCTATGAGTAGGAAAAAGCAGTCAGATGTTTAGGTATACATTGACAGTTCCGCTAATAAATTGCACATTTAATCTCAGATTCTCAGTGTTTAAGAATTTGCTCAGTAGAGCTGGAGCTGGTAAGAACTTGTGCAGTAAGTAGGATCAGATCTCTCTGTTACACCAGAGACTCACTCCTTCTCTGCCTGACAGCATTCATATGCTCACCACAATGCTGGGGTCTCCCTTGTGGCTTGGGACTTTCGCAAGTGCAGCGAGTTGGCCTGATCTGCTGATCAGTTTCTTAGGTGGCAGGTCCAAGGAAGAAGAGAAGAAACATGACAATGAAATGAAAACAGATAAAGCTTGCAGGGTCTTTGCAGTGAAAGCTCCATCTTCCAGCAGAGTCAAAGGCACAGCCACTCCCTCAGCTCATGAGTGCGTGCATGTGAGGGCATGCCATGACTGCATATTCAGAAGTGTTTCCATCACATGATCTGTTGTTCATTCCCAGTTTTATGGTCCAAAGTGAATCACCCAGAAAGCTCAGAGGCTTGGGAGGTGGCATAATCAAGTCTGGTCCAGCCAAAAGAGCATCAGTGGGGGACTTGAGTGAGTGGCTACACACATTTTCCATTCTTAGCCATGATCATCTGTAGGGTGATTCAGCTCTCTGAATGTAATGCCCTTTGAAAGGCTCCACAATATCTAAGTTATGCATGGGAAGCTGTCATGCTTGAGTCCCACAGCCTTCTTTCTGGAGGTCCAGTGTCCACTTCAGAGTACCACATATGCTGGGCTTTTACACCTATGTATACTAACTGAATTGCATCATTAACTTAATCAAGTCCTAATTTTTTCAGAAATGTGGGAATTGCTCCCTACAGCAACAAGATGACTGGAAGTCTTAGTGGTTTAGCAACTGCAGAATCCTTGGAATATCTTCATAGCACTAGACACTGTCAAGTGGCGGGATGTAGGGCATACCAGTACCTGTAATAGCCTTACAAATTTAGCCATTCCACTTCTGAGAGCACAGCTAGTTTAGCTGTTTCTGAGGGCCATGCCTTGTCCTGCCAATGCTTAGGAAAGTTTGGTGTGTGTGGACACTGGCACTGTCTGGGGAAAAGCTGGGGAAAGCACAGAGCACAGCTCTTTGATCTGCATCAAGCCAACTGCTTTGGGGTCTTGATGCTAGCGTCAGCTTATGAAGCCTGCAGGAGGTTGGAAGGGTTTCAGTTATGCCCAGTACCTGGATAGAATACTGGACTGTGTCTGGACTGATTAATTAGTCAACCTGATCAGTTGTACCATGTAGGCTTATGTTTGGCATGTCTGCTCTTTCCTGCTTCTTCCTGGCTTCCCGAAGTTCACACAACTGTAAACTTTTAAGAACCAGGCACAGAGCTCCATCTGGTTTGACAATGAGACTTAGACACAGAAGTAAGTTAGATCTAGCAAAAACAATATGGCAAGCACTATTTAATATATTTTGAAAGTGCTGTGGCCTATACAGTCATAGGGAAGTGTCATAACCACAGCAGTTCTGCCACTGTGCTGCCTTGGTGACAATGTTACAACCTAACCTAATGCCCAGGGAAATGTCCAATGGCTCTGGAAAGCCTGTTCTTTAGATATTAACCCTGTAGAGAAACGGCCCTTTTTATCTGTTTAATACCTTCACAAATCACATCACCTTGTTTGTTTTGCTGTGTGGAACCTCATGGTCTGTCTGAGCTTTATGTGCTGAGAGTGATGCCACATGTTAGGGACTATCCCTTGGGTCTGCTGGGATCAGCTGTCCTGCCTGTGTCCCCTCCCAACTGCTTGTGCATCCCTGGCCTCTTCAGTGGTGGGGTGGGATGAGAGACAACAAAGGCTTTGGCTCTATGTGAGCACTGCTCAGCAAATTAAAATATCTTTATCTTATCAACATTATTTCCAGTTTACCAATCCAAAACACAGCCCCACATCTTCTACTGTAAAGAAAATTAATTCTGTCCCAACCAAAACCAGCTCATTTACTAATGAATCCTCTGAAGGCAATCCTCTATATGAGGAAGACTATGGAAATCTGGCCAGAAGAAGAGGTCTCTCAGAACCAAGCATGCTGGGACTCCTGTCCTCAGAGAGAGTTGATGATATTCTGCATAAATTCACATACCGTCATGAGATGCAGCTCATCTCCCAGTGTGACTGGAGGAGCTGAAGTCTTCCTAAGGAGGAAAACATTTAGAGTCAAATGAACATAAATCTCAGGCCTGAAATGATTCAGATTATAACCTGTGGAAGCTCGAAGGCTGGGACTATTATCAAAGGAAAGAACAAGGGATGAAAGATGGGATCTCTGTTGTGATGCAGCAAGAAAATACCTGCTCTATCTTGTTAGCAATGACGTTCAGAAACTTAGCTAATAATAGCCCAGCCTTGATACCAGAGAAATCAATCCCCAGGTACTGAGCTATCAACAGATCTGATTTGTGTACATGATGTTCAGAACTGCAAGGAGATGTGGTATGAGACAAATAAAATATAAAATGTGATGAACTGTTGGATATCTCTTCCTATTATCACCCTGGTAAAGGAATGGCAACAGTAAGGATCTATTTCAGTCACTTGAGTACTGTCTCATGCACATTTATTTAAAAGGATACTTGATCAGTGCAAAAACCTTGAGTCAGAGAGGAAATGGTTGTCAAATATGATGTTATGTTGCTTAACACAGATGATGACAAGTGTTTTTTTCTAAACTATCTGGCTTATACCTACATATGAGTAATCAGTTGTGGAAATGTCAGAGAGGATAGAGGAATGTGGTAAGGAAAAGAAGTTAATTATCAGTCACATTCAAAAGTCTGAGCCAAAACAGTGAACAAACAAACAAACTAAAAACCCACAAGTGAGCTTTGAATATGAGCTGAGACAGGAACCCATCTGATAATGCTATTCAAGTTTTTTTTCCATACAGAGAATTGAACTGCTTTACAATGACCAGGACAGTTGAGGAAATACAAGAAGACAAGGACTAGCTCCTTTGCAAATGCTCAGGGGCACACTGGCAAAATTTTAGCCATCTATTTCTGAAAGGCTAAGTCTGTAAATAGTGTTGCCTGACACTGAAAGACTGAAGCACCAGGATTGCCTCAATTCTGACTTTATAGATCCCCAGATGGCAAGAACTGCTCTAATCTTGACAGAGCTAAGCATCTTGGCACTCTGCTTGCATTAATCATGCTCATTGTGACCATTAAGCAGTTACTGGATAAAATAGACAGAGATCAGAATGGTGACCAACACTCTGCCCCCTGCTCTCCACCAACACCACACAGCTGTCTCCAGCTTGCTGCTACCTTTCTAACTCACCCACAAATTTCTACCTGACAGTCTTGACTCTCATATAACCTGTATATGCTAGTGCATATTGCAAGGATATAAGGGCTTAAATCCCTCCAGCAGGCAAGAAGCTGAACATGCCTCCTCTCACATAGAACTCTGTCTTCAGTTCTTGCATGCCTCAGATAGAGTGTGCTGGCTGCCCATGTTTAGCATGATGGCCTGGTCTCTGCTGGTGAGCAAGAATCAGAGCCCATAGATTCTTTGCTTCTTATAGATATTTATCTCAGTTGCAGTTGCACATCTGAATTAGAAGGAAAAGGGAAATTTTGTATATCAACTTGTATTGGGATTGACTGACAAGGTCTGGGCAGTAAGGAGGCTTCATGGGTGTCGTGGTTTAACCCCAGCCAGCAGCCAAGCCTCAGGCTCACTCACCCCCCCACCACCAGGCATGGGGAGATAATCAGAAGGGCAAAAGCTGGAAAAATTCATGGGTTGGGATAAATACAGTTTAATGGGGAAAGCAAAAGCTGAGCACACAACTAAAGTAAAAGAAGGAATTAATTCACTGCTTCCCATGGGCAGGCAGGTGTTCAGCCATCTCCAGGAGAGCAGGGTCCCATCAGATGTAGCAGTGACTTGGGAGAAAAACACCATCACTCCAAATGTGCCCCTCTTCCTGCTTCTTCCTCTTACTTTATATCCTGAGCATGATGTCATATGGTTTGGAATATCCCTTTAATTATTTTGTGTCACCTGTCCTGGCTGTGTCTCCTCCCAATCTCCCAGACACCCCCAGTTCCCTCCCCACTGTGGCTGTATGTACAGTGGAGAAGGCCTTGGCTCTGTGCAAGCCCTTCTAAGCAATAACAAAAACATCTCTATGTTATCAACTTTGTGTTCAGCACAAATCCAAAACACAGTCCCATAACAGCCACTGTGGAGAAAATTAACTATGCCAGAAGAAACCAGCACAAGGGGCTTCACTGAGAATCTGACAGAAACTTTCCTCTTGTCCTACAGAGCCAATGCCAGGTGGCTCAAAGACAGACACAATGGCCAAGGCAGAGTGGGGATAACCTCCAGGATGAAGTGATTAAGAGTAGGAAAAATGTTGCACATGAACAACTGCAGTGAGAGAGGAGTGAGAATATGTGAGAGAAACTGCTCTGCAGACACCCAGGTCAGTGAGGAAGGAGGGGCAGGAGGTGCTCCAGGTGCTGGAGCAGAGATTCCCCTGCAGCCTGTGGTGCAGCCCATGGTGAGGCAGCCGTGCCCCTGCAGCCCATGGAGGATCACAGGGATGCAGAGATGCTCCTGCAGCCCATGGAGGATCACAGGGATGCAGAGATGCTCCTGCAGCCCACTGAGTAGCCCATGCTGGAGCAGGTGGATGCCCAAGGAGGCTGTGATACCCTGGGAAGCCTGCATGGAGCAGGCTCCTAGCAGGACTGTGGGCCCATGGAGAGAGGAGCCCACACTGGAGAGGTTTG
>VZUI01013417.1:0-28663 GCA_013401135.1 Cettia cetti | reverse complement strand
GAAATAATTTGATGAATGTGGGTCTGGCACCATCAGGAACAGCCCTGCAGTGGGGTAAAAATGAAATAATTTGATGACAGTGGGTCTGACACCATCAGGAACAGCCCTGCAGTGGGGGAAAAATGAAATAATTTGATGAATGTGGGTCTGGCACCATCAGGAACAGCCCTGCAGTGGGATCCTGCTGCAAGGAGAGGTAAAATCCTGGTGCAAGGAGCTGCAGGATCCTGACCCAAAGGGGGATGCAGGATCCCCGAGTGATCCCAGTCCAAGGGGATGCAGGATCCCCGAGTGATCCCAGTCCAAGGGGATGCAGGATCCTGGTGCAAGGAGTGGTAAAACCCTGCTGCAAGGGGCTCCATGATCCCCGTGTGATCCTGGTCCAAAGGGATGCAGGATCCCGGTGCAAGGGGATGCGGGATCCCGGTGTTCCTGATGAAAAGCAATGCCCGATCCTGGCTCAAGGGATTGCACAACCCGAACACGGCGCTGCCTTCACCTCCTGCCTCATCCCTCCTCTCCCGACTCGTTTTTGGGCTGGAACCCCTTACAGCCGGGGATTAAAAAATGCATTTTTAGGGAGGAACCTCCCCGTGTCATGGAAGGAAAGCACCAAGCCCAAACTCCCGCCGTGGCCGGGCGGGGACTACAAGTCCCGGCAGGCGCGGACTGCAGCTCCCGGCGTGCCCGGGGCCGGCGGAGCGGAGCGAGGGCAGCGGAACGGGCCGCGCCGGGCCGGGCGGGCGCTGCTGCTGCCCTCCCTCGGCACGGGGCCGAGCCGGGCCGAGCCGAGCCCAGCCGGGCCGGACTGCGCCGAGCCGAGCCCAGGAGCCCAAGCGAACCGAGCCGAACTAAGCCGGGACGAGCAGAGCCGAACTGAGCCGAGGAGTCGAATCGAGTGCAGCCGAACCGACCCGAGCGGGGCCGAACGGAGCTGAACAGGGCCGAGGAGCCGAACTGAGCCGAACCGACCCGAGCTGAGCCGAGCCGAACTGAACCGAGCGGAGGAGCCGAACCGAGCCGCGCCGAGAGCAGCGAGCGAGGCCGAGCAGACCCGAGCGCAGCCGAGCGGAGCCGAACCACTTCGTTTCCTCGCCGTTCCCCACGGGTGAGTGCAGGGGCGAGGGGTCCCGGGGGTCCCCGGGGGGAGCGGGGCTCCCTCGGTTCGGGGCTCCCCTTGCAGGGGCGATCTGGGGGTGTTGGGGTGCTCCCCCCCTCTCCTGCGCCATCCCGGGGCGCTTTGAACTCGTAGTTGCTTTTTTTCCCTTTATTTTGGTGTAAATAATCCCCCCCTCCACCCCCCGTGCCTCCCCTCGCCCCCGGCAGCGGCCCCCGCGGGGCTCCAGCCCGGCTGCTCCTGGCGCTGCGGGGCGCGGGGGTTTTGGGGGTCTCCGGCAGCTCATCCCGGTGCCCCCTCCCAAAAATCGGCGGTCCCGGGGGCTGCCAGAACCCCGGCAGCTCGGGGGGACCTGCCCGTGTCGCTTTTCCTATCGGGAACCCCCCCGAACACGCGTGGGGAAACTGAGGCACGGATGCTCCAGGACACCCGATGGGTCCCGGCCCCCCCCCCGATTTAGGGGATACAAAGTGGGACCCCTTTTAGGGTCTGAAAAGATGGGAAAAGTTGGGGTACCTCGTGTCACACGGCTTTTAGGGGGTCACCAAGAGGACACACGGCGTGTCCCGGGGGATTTGGGGGGCATAGAGGGTCCTGCCCCGCGCCGCTGATTAATTATATTCATGAATTAATTGCGAGGCAGGAAAGGATTACGCAGCCCCCAGAGCTTCGGGCAGTCAGATGATGGGGGAAATTTCCTTAAAAAAAAAAAAAAAAAAAAAAAAAAAAAAAAAAAAAAACCAAAACAACAGACACACGCACAAAAAAAAAAAAAAAAAAAAATAGAAACATGAAGAAAATCTGGTGGTTATTGTGCTCTTGTAAGATAAATAAATAAGCCGGTGCGAATCCGGGGAAAGCAGGGCCCGTTTCCAGGAATCCCAGCGCTCCTGCGTGTTCCCTTGGGGCACGGGGGGGAGTTGGTGTTTTTTATATAACAGAGTCCGGCCGGCAGCGAAGGGAGGGTTTGGGGGGGTTATTTTTTTCTTTCCCCCCCCCCTTTCCTCTGTACTTCCCTGCCATGTTTGCTTGGCTTCATGCACGGCTGCTCCGGCCGGAGCTGGGAACGGGGCTGGTTTCTCCCAGCCTGCTCTCGCTCACCTGCCGCAGGAGGGGATCCTGCGTGGAAAAACCCTGCTGGGGCAGCGCTGGGAATTTGGGATTGGGGCGGCTGGAGTTGGGGAAACACCCGGATTAGGGTGGGGATGGTCAGGCCGACACGTGGAGGGCAGCCCGGTGTTTTCCGAGGGATGCAGGGTTTGCTTCCTGCGGGATTCTGGGCTGGCTTTTCCCGAGGGATGCCGGCCCTGCGTGTTTTCCGAGGGATGCCGGCCCTGCCTGCCCGCCCTTATCAGTAGGAAATTGCGCCGGGGTGGAGCTGGCTGCAGCGGGGCCATCCAGCATCCGGGTGTTTGGGATGGAGCCGCGATTCCAGCCAGGGATTTTATTGCTTTTTCCACGCTTCACGGCGCCCAGTTCGCGGCACGTGCCTGCTCCCGGTCCCCCCTGCCCTGCCCTGGGTCCCCTGTTTTCCTGGAAGTGCTGTGGGGAATGGGAAGAGCCCCTCGGGATGTGACCCAGGGCCCCGGGTGGGGTGAGAGCAGCACAACAAGCAGGGAAATGGGGCTGGGGAGGCCAGGCTGGGGGTGTCCCCCTCAAAAAATCCCCAGTGCTGAGGGGAAAAGCATCCTCTGGCTCCTCCTGCGTTGGTGGAGTGTTGGAATGGGGAGCTGGGGGTCTGATGGGATGGGATCTCATCCTTGGGTTGCCGTTTCTCCCTCCTTTCCTGGGGTGCAGACAGCAGGACTATGGAGCTGCCACATCCCTGTCCCCTCTGTGGGGACAAAAACCCACCCGGGGTTTCTGGGGTGGTTTTAGGGGGCGCCTCAAGCTGCACTTGCCCCAAGGGAGCTGTTTTGTCACTGCCTGCTGGGGAGTTATCCCATATCCCGGACAAAGAGGAAGTGGGCAGGGGGAAGCAGCCGTGTCCTGGGCGTGGGGCAGTGCCACCACACGGCCCTGTGGTGGCCTGGTGGTTGTTCTGTGACAACTTCCCAGCCCTCCTGTTCACTGTGAGGGATCCCAGGAGGATCCCAGGGAGCCAGCGCTGGCTGTTTGAACACCCCATACAAGAGCAGAGGGTGCTCAGAGGTGCCAGGTGTGCTGTCACCGCCCCGTGGTGGCCTTCCCGTGGTGGCACCGCCTCCACGAGCTGTTCCAAGCTGTGTGATCCCGGTGTGGAGGCAGCCGGGATCGCTCCGGTGATTCCCTGGTCGTTGTCACCGGCGCTGTGACTCTCGGGGGGGGGTGGAAGGAGCCATCTCTCCCTGACCACACAGGGATTTATGTGCTCATCCTTTTTTCCTCTCGCTGGCACGTCCAGGAACAGCCCTGATGGTTCTTCCCAAACCCATTCCAAGGATTGTGCCTCCCCCTGGCACTCGGCTCGTGGTTGGAGCAGGATTTGCCTGCATGGGGTGCCCTGATGTGGAATTCCCAGGAATGCCGCAGCCCTGTGCTCCAGGATGAGCTCCAGGTGCTGCTCCTCACCTTCCCGGGAAGCTGAGAAAACCAGAGTCCATCTCTGGAGGCCCGGGGGCGGTTCTGGGGGGTGATTTGGGGAGGTGTGTGCTGCAGAGCCGGAGCAGGAGCGTTGGGATGGGCAGGAGCGTTGGGATGGGCACCGTGGGATGATTTGGGAAGGGCTCAAGGTCTCCCAGTGCCCCACAGGTTGTGCCACCTTATCTTTAAAGCCTCTTCTAGGAATTGCCCCCGGGGGTTTTGTCACCTTTGGGCTCAGAACAAACTCCCCACACCCTGAGCTCTGCCTGGCTCCCCTCCTTTGGTTGAACGGGTGCAAATTCCGGATTAACCTGAAACTCCCAGCTTGGGGATGGCCAGGGGAGTTCTTGGAGCCTCGGGGACAAGCGAGGGCAGCAGCGCTGGCTCCTGCCCAGGCCGTGCCCTCGGGATTTTGGGGGAGCCACACAGGGTGGGAATATTTAGAGGGAATAAACGAGGAAGGGTCTGCACCCACCTGGCACACACAGGGAGCGTTTCCCTGCTCCCACACCGCTGCCAGGCGAGGAGGGAGCTGGCTGCCAGCTGAGCATTTTGGGGAGAAACAGGGCAGCCAAAAAAGAAATCCCAACCTGCTGGGGAAAAAAAAAAAAAAAAAACAACAACCAAACCAAAACCCTCCAGGCTCCTGCACGGGTCCAACCGGCACAACGTGCCCGGGAGAGGCGGCACCGTGCCAGGCCAGGGGCTGGGTTGGCAGCGGGGGCTGCCCAGAGAGCAGTTTGACCTTCAGGGAGCAGGAAAGCACCGGGCTGAGCCTGGCAGAAAGGGGGGAACGGCACAAAGCTCTCCTGAGAGGGTAAGGTGCTGCCAGGGAGGGATGGTGAGCCCCGGGTTTTGGGGAGGGCAAGGCAAGGGGCTGTCCCCAGTTTGTTCATTGCTGGGGCTGCCTCCAGCGAGCCTCCGGGCTGGTTTATAAATAACATTTATAAATATGAGCTCCTTGCAGCAGCATGGAGCTGGGAGGGAGGGAGGGAGGGAGGGAGGGAGGGAGGAGGGATGGAGGCGGCGCTGGGAGAGCCTCTGGCACTGCCAGGGGGACACGGGGTGGCCGCTGTCACCTGTGCTGGTGGCAGGTGGCACCGTCAGCTTGGGGCATGTGGAGCTCCAGGGCAGGTTTTGTGGAGCATCACTACTTTTTGGGATGGTTTATCCCCAATTTTTGGGATGGTTTATCTCCACTTTTTGGGATGGTTTATCACCACTTTTTGGGATGGTTTATCACCACTTTTTGGGATGGTTTATCTCCACTTTTTGGGATGGTTTATCCCCACACTTTGGGATGGTTTATCCCCACACTTTGGGATGGTTTATCTCCACTTTTTGGGATGGTTTATCCCCACTTTTTGGGATGGTTTATCCCCACACTTTGGGATGGTTTATCACCACTTTTTGGGATGGTTTATCCCCACACTTTGGGATGGTTTATCCACACTTTTTGGGATGGTTTATCCCCACACTTTGGGATGGTTTATCCCCACACTTTGGGATGGTTTATCCACACTTTTTGGGATGGTTTATCACCACTTTCTGGAATAGTTTATCCCCACACTTTGGGATGATTTATCCCCACTTTCTGGAATAATTTATCCCCACTTTCTGAGATGGTTCCTCTCTACTTTCTGGGATAGTTTCTCCCCACTTTCTGGGATGATTTCTCTCTACTTTCAAGGCTGGTTTATCCCAACTTTCTGGGATGGTTCCTCCCCACTTTTTGGGATGCTTTCTTTCCACTTTCAGGGATAGTTTCTCCCCACTTTCAGGGCTGGTTTCTAGGATTTTGAAGCCGTGTCTGCCCGGCTGGATCCCAGTGCCGTCCTGCCAGTTCCCCTGATTGCTCATTTATGCGCTTATTTAAGAAAAGCCAACACCCAAATCACCCGCAGTGACCCCGAGCCGGGGATTTCCTACGGGGCTGCGCTCCCGGCTCTCCTTTCCCGGGATGTGGAGCAGGACCTGGAGCCTGCCCGTCCCCTCCAAGGTCACCGCGGTCCCCTCCTCTGTCCTGATTAATCAGCGCTCCCGGGGTGGTGGCTCAGCCCATCCTCCTGCCTGTTCACACTTTTATTTTTAATTGCTGCGGGCGGAGAGGGCAGGGGCTGTGAATTCCCAGCCCGGTCAGTCGGACAGTGATGTTTCAATCTGCAAACCCAAACCCCTCCTTGGCCTGCTCCTGCTCCCTCTCAGGGCTTGGAGTGCGGGCAAGGAGCCTCTGGATGGGGCTGGGACGGTTCCAGGGATCCCAGGAACTGCCCCACAGAGCTCCTGGGGGGGAAGGAGCCTCTGGATGGGGCTGGGATGGTTCCAGGGATCCCAGGAACTGCCCCACAGAGCTCCTGGGGGGGAAGGAGCCTCTGGATGGGGCTGGGATGGTTCCAGGGATCCCAGGAACTGCCCCACAGAGCTCCTGGGGGGGAAGGAGCCTCTGGATGGGGCTGGGATGGTTCCAGGGATCCCAGGAACTGCCCCACAGAGCTCCTGGGGGGGAAGGAGCCTCTGGATGGGGCTGGGATGGTTCCAGGGATCCCAGGAACTGCCCCACAGAGCTCCAGGGTGGGAAGGAGCCTCTGGATGGGGCCTGGACGGTTCCAGGGATCCCAGGAACTGCCCCACAGAGCTCCTGGGTGGGAAGGAGCCTCTGGAGGGGGCTGGGACGGTTCCAGGGATCCCAGGAACTGCCTCACACAGCTCCTGGGGGGGAAGGAGCCTCTGGAGGGGGCTGGGATGGTCCTGAGGGTCCCCCAGCCTCTCCCAAACCTGCCCTGGAGTTGCCAACCTCCCCCTGTCGTGCCCAGCTGGGTGATGATGGGCAGCCATCCCTCAGCTGCGTGGGGTTTTTGGGGGCAAAAGTAGAAGATTTTTGGGCTGGACAGACACCTGAGCAAGGCTCTGTGTGTGTCATTAACCCCTTAATGGCTGCCACGCCCAGCTGGGCTCTGCTGGCACCACCAAGGGGGGTTTTTATGGACCCCATTCATGCCGTGACACGGTGACAAAGGACACACAGTGTCCCCAGGGCCTGCTGCCTGTCCCTGCACCCCTCAGGGTGGGCCAGGCTCCCCTGGCTGTTTGGGGCCAGCCCTGCTGATGTTTTTCTTCCCCCTGCTGGTGTTTAAGTGGGGCAGGGAGAACATTTGGCCTCTGACCCGGGGCTGTTAACAGCGTCCCGCTCGGCGTGGCTGAGATGCCGCTGCTAAAAACAGCGCCGGTGACTCAAACCCTCAGTGCTGCTGTCAACTGACCCCGGCCTGCCTCTGCCAAGCCCCTCCCTGGCCTGCTCCTGCTCCCTCTGAGTGCTCTGAGTGCGGGGAAGGAGCCTCTGGATGGGGCTGGATGGGTCCAGGGATCTCAGGAACGGCCCCACAGAGCTCCTGGGGGGAATGGTGCCTCTGGATGAGGCTGGGATGGTTCCAGGGATCCCAGTAACAGCCCCACACAGCTCCAGGGGGGGAAGAGTTCCAGGGATCTCAGGAATGGCCCCACACAGCTCCAGGGTGGGAAGAGTTCCAGGGATCTCAGGAGCAGCCCCACACAGCTTCTGGGGGGGGAAGGAGGCTCTGGACGGGGCCTGGATGGTTCCCAAAGATCCCAGGAATGGCCCCACACAGCTCCTGGGTGGGAAGGAGCCTCTGGATGGGGCTGGGATGGTTCCAGGGATCCCAGTAACAGCCCCACACAGCTCCAGGGGGGGAAGAGTTCCAGGGATCCCAGGAACTCTGCCCCACACAGCTCCTGGGGGTGGAAGGAGCCTCTGGATTGGGTTGGGATTGTTCCCAAGGATCCCAGTAACAACCCCATAGAGCTCCAGGGTGGGAAGAGTTCCAGGGATCCCAAGAATTCTGCCCCACACAGCTCCTGGGGGTGGAAGGAGCCTCTGGATGGGGCTGGGATGGTTCCCAAGGATCCCAGTAACAGCCCCACACAGCTCCAGGGTGGGAAGGAGCCTCTGGATGGGGCCTGGATGGGTCCAGGGATCCCAGGAACGGCCCCACAGAGCTCCTGGGTGGGAAGAGTTCCAGGGATCCCAGGAATTCTGCCCCACAGAGCTCCTGGGTGGGAAGAGTTCCGGGGATCCCAGGAACAGCCCCCCACATCTCCTGGGTGTGTGATGGGGAGGCTGTTGCTGCTCTCTGGGGTTGGAAATGGGATTATCCTCCTGTTTTCCCACCCATCCTCATCCCAGAGGTTGGATGGGATCTCTGGAGCCTCTCCTGGCTGCTGTTGGTGTTGGATCAGGGTTTCCAAGGCTGGCCCTGCTGCCAGGTTTTCCCTGTTTGTGGGGAGGAATCCTCTCCTGAGCCCCACAATCCTCCCTGGAGCTGCATTCCCAGGAGAGGAGGGGTCCTGGCTGAGCCCTGGCACTGGGGGTGCCCATCGGGGCAGGGGTCACCCACGACCCCCGTGGTGCCTTGCCAAGGGTGGGTGAGTGGCCCAGGGGGGTCCAGCTGCCCTCCTGGGTCTGCCTCTCCCTGGAGGGAGCCCAGGGATGTGGTGCAGAGCAGCCTCGGGGTGTCCCCTGTGTCCCACAGGTGTCCTGGTGGCATTGCCACGCTGGGGAGCAGCTGGGAGTGCTGCGGGGAGCCCAGCTGAGCTCTGTGCTCAGACTGCCTGGGGACCTTAAAGCTCAGCTCATCCCATGGCCAGGGACACCTTCCCCTGTCCCAGCTGCTCCAGCCACCCTTGGGCACTTCCAGGGATCCAGGGGCAGCCAGAGCAAATCTGGGAATTCCATCCCAGCTCCTCCCCACCCTCACAGGGATCAATTCCTTCCCAATATCCCATCCAGCCCTGGCAGTTTGAAGCCATTCCCCCTTGTCCTGGCACTCCAGGCCCTTTTCTCTCTCCATCTTTCTTGTCAGCTCCCTAAACTTTGTCTTTTCCAGCCTCTTTCCCAGCAGGAATCCAGCTGCTTGCTCTGCACCACTCTGGGCACACGGAGGGTGAGGGATCCCTGTGTGCCACATCCCCTGCAGTGACAAGGGACAGCTTTTGCCCCTCTGCATTTACAGAGGTGTCCCTGCAGCCCTCGGGGGACACACTCAGCCCTGTCTCCTGTCCCTGGTGGCAGTGGCTGCATCAGTTTTTCCACGTGTTTTTTCGTGTCCCTGTTGCTCACTCCTGAGCTGCAGTGACAAAAACAAGCAGGTTTGGAGGGTTTGGGGTTTTTTCTTTTTGCAACTTCCCCCCCCCCTGCACCCTGCATGGCTGCTGAAAATGAGGAACACGGGGTGGCCTGGAGCGAGGGGGAGCTGTGCCCTGCAGGGTCCCCAAGCTCCTCTGTGCCCTGCAGGGTCCCCAAGCCCTTCTGTGACCTGCTGGCTCTGCCACCTGCAGGGTCCCCAAGCCCCTCTCTGTGCCCTGCAGGGTCCCCCAGCTGCTCTGCCACCTGCAGGGTCCCCCAGCCCCTCTGTGCCCTGCTGGCTCTGCCACCTGCAGGGTCCCCCAGCCCCTCTCTGTGCCCTGCAGGGTCCCCAAGCTTGTCTATCACCTGCAGGGTCCCCCAGCCCCTCTCTGTGCCCTGCAGGGTCCCCCAGCCCCTCTCTGTGCCCTGCAGGGTCCCCCAGCCCCTCTGTCCTGCACCCAGCCTCATTGTCCCCTGTCCCCACACAGCAGGGTGACAGTCCCCAGGCTGGGGCACACACGGAGTGGCTTTGTGGGTGCATGGCAAGGTGACAGCTCGGTGACATCAGAGCAAACCCTGGGCTCGGGGCTGCCTGGAGCCAGCTGTGCCTGCCACCCTGGGCTGGGGTCCCTGCTCCCCCCCTGCCACCCCCGTGTCCCTCCCCACCCCGCGGTGTTTGAAAACAAAAAACGAGGAAGGAAGGAAGGAAGGAAGGGAAGGCTGGGCCAGCCGGTGGCGAGCAGCAAAGCTGTTTTCACTTCTTTCTTCTCCTTTTCCTTTTCTCTGCCCCTCAGTTCAGGCTTTGGGTGGGTGGGTGGTCCCTGCCCTGTCCCCCCTCCTGTCCCCGGGGGTCCCCTCTCCTGCCTGCAGCTCCTGATTGATTTTTCCACTCCTAAAACGGCCACGATCGACCGGGAAATAAAACACAGCAGGGAGTGGGGCCTGTGCAGTGAGTTTGGGGGTTCTCAGCTGGGCAGGGCATCGCTGCCCACCCTCACAGGGGTGGCAGGAGGTGCGTGGCACTCTCAGGGGGTGCTGTGGCCGCTCCTGGCAGGCACCCGGTGCCACCTCCCCTGGGAGGGTAAGGCGATCCCCGCGGCTAAATCTGGAAAATGCCTGCGGGCAGCTTGGATTTCTCACCCACACCTGAGCCTGGGGACACTGCTGTGGCTCTCCCAGGTGTTGTGTCCCTTCGGGTGGCCCCCAGGGCGTTGCGGGGCAGCGCCCGATGTCCCTCCAGCACGCCCGATGTCCCTCCAGCCGTTGCCGAGCAGCCACCCCCGGTGTCACCCGGCTGTCACCGCGGGGCTGAGGGACAGCTGGGGCTCCTGTGAAGTCCTGGAGGGGCTGAGGGAGGCGTGGAGCAGCTCTGGGCATCCTCCAGCTCCCGAGTGCCATCCCGGGACGTTGGGTTCTTGCTGAAATAACACCCCCAGAGGGGAGGCGAGGAAGGGCCAGAAATAACCGTGCTGCTGAGGAGCAGCAGAGATGTTTGGAAGGGAGCTGCATTCCCTGGCTCGGGCCCCGCGCTGGGGCTGGGAGGTGCTGATGGAGCAGCGCTGCAGCCTGGACAGCCCCGTGTCCTGCCTTCCTCCAGACAGGAAAAGCACGGTTGGGATGTGCACAGGGGCTGGGATCATCCAGATTTTCCCTCTTTTTCCATCCCTCCATCCCTTCCCAGCTGCTCCATCTCCCACTCCAGGCCTCCCACTGCTGTTGTGCCTCCCTGGGTACCAGGATTGAGCCTGGAAACCTCTCCTGGTTTTTCTGTCTCCCCACCCTTGCTCCCTCCCTGTGCCTCTCTGCTTTTTAAAAGGCTTCCCGACTGTCCTCAAGGGGGAAAAAAGCTGGAGAACTGATTCTTGGGGGTGTTGCAGCCTCCGGGGACAAGGCTGGCTTGGCTTCTCCCAGCAGGTCCCAGTCTGGGGCTGGGATGGCTCTGCTCAGAACCTCTGGGTGCCCTCCCAGCATGGAGCTGCCGTTCCTCTGGCTGTCCCCGTGGATCAGGGCAGGGTGGGACGTGTCCCCAGGGTCCCCCGGGCCCCCATCCTGTCCCTCTGCCGCCCTCCTGGTGGGGCTGACTCAGAGCGAAAGCAGAAGCTGCTCTGCATTTTGGGGGGGCTGGGAGGGAAGCCAAGCAGAACCAAAGGGGTTATTTTAAACCTGACCTAATTTCCCCCCCCTCTCTCCTCACCAAGCCAAGCCCTGGCCACCCTTCCCTATCCTCATCCTCATCTTCTGCAGCTCTTCTCAGCAGCTTTTGACTCTCCCACCCCCATTTTCTGGACGGGGACAGCGGGGAGGGGTCCTGCAGCCAGGCTGGGTGGTGGCACCGGGGCCAGCAGGGCTCAGTGGCTGCTGTGTTGTGGGTGGCTGTGCTTTGGCTGTGACACCCACGGGTGCCAGCCCTTCCTGAGAAAAGCCTCTCGCCCTTCCCTTCACGTTTGGGGTTGTACATCCCCCCTGGGCATCACCTGGGGGTTTCCCCCTAAATTTAACCTTGCTTTGGGGTCGTACATCCCCCCTGGGCATCACCTGGGGGTTTCCCCCTAAATTTAACCTTGCTTTGGGGTTGTACAACCCCCCTGGGCATCACCTGGGGGTTTCCCCCTAAATTTAACCTTGCTTTGGGGTCGTACAACCCCCCTGGGCATCACCTGGGGGTTTCCCCCTAAATTTAACCTTGCTTTGGGGTCGTACATCCCCCCGGGCATCACCTGGGGGTTTCCCCCCCTAAAATTCAGCCTTTTTCCATCCTCTGGGGGCTCTCACTGGGGTCTTTTCCCGGGTTCTGTTTCTCATCCCAGCCCGCCCCGTGTCCCCCTCCCGGCCTGTTGGCACATCCCCTTTCAGCAGCTCCAGCGGATCGCTGTCCCCGGCCCCGGGCTCCCATCCCCCTGCGGCCAGGCCACCATGGCTAATTAATTCCCTTCCCCTCGCCGCTCAATAGCTGCTCTTGAGCTGTGTAATCGCGCTGCCGCGGCCGCGCTGCCTTGATTTAATTTCCCCTCCGGGTAGCGCGTGGCTCCGGCTCTGCGTGGCTGTCACCTCCGTCTCTGAACTTGCGTTTAAACAGCAAAACCCTCCGGAATCGTCTGATTTCCCCCTCCTTCCCGGGGGGTTCCCTTGGCAGCTTTGCCTTTCCTGGGATGCTGCGCCCCTCCAGCACCTCCCGCATCCCAGCCGCGCGTGGGGAAGCCGCCCCGTGGCAAGCCCTGCCGGCCGTGGGTGGGCCGGCTCCCCGTGCCCCGGCATCCTCCACCCTCCGCGGGCCGCCGTCCCCTTTGTCCGGGGGAACAAGGGCCGGTCTGTGCCGGGCGGGGGCCGCCGCCGTCCCCCCCGGCCCCGCGCTCGCGTGCCGGCCCCGCACAGAGCTCGCCTTGTTCGGCCCGCGCCGGAGCCGGGCTCTGGCACGGGGGGTTCGAGCTGCCCCCGGCTCCTGGCACCCGCCGCCCTTTTCTTCCTGCTCTCCCCTCGCTTTCTCTTTCCCTTTCGCTGCCGGGCTCGCTCTGGCTTCTGCCGTCGCTGCGGTGTTTGGGAAGTGGCTCCGGGGTGAGTGTTCTGCCTGCTCCATCGGGGTTCCCTTCCTGCCACACCCTGATTTTCCCCCTTCTTCTTGTCAATCCCGGCTCTGGCCACCCTTCCCCATCCTCTTCCTCATCCTCATCCTCGGCAGTTTCCCTTCTTTGGAGCTTCCTGGGGGTGCTTTTGACTTTCTCACTGCTGTTTTCTCTGAGGAGGCAGCTGCAGGGGGGGGTCTCACAGCAAGGCTGGGTGATGGCACCACATCCTCCTGCTCCGTGACAGGAGGGCAGAGCCACGCAGCCAGCCCCGGCCTGATCCTCCTGGAGCCGGGGTGGGTGCTCTGGGGGTGTCTGTGCCTCAGTTTCCCCGCTGTGACATGCCATGTACATCCTCCTGCCAGGCATGCTCATGGCTGCCAGTGTGGGTGCTCTGGTGGTGTCTGTGCCTCAGTTTCCCCTCTGTGACATGCCATGTCCATCCTCCCAGGCTGCCCGGCGTGCTGTGGCTGCCACCCCGCGCGGTGTCACCATGGCGTCCCGCATCGGGCTGCGGATGGAGCTGATGAAGCAGCAGGCGCAGCAGGAAGCGGAGCGGGAGCGGGTGCAGCAGCAGATGATGATGAGCTACATGCAGCAGCAGCGCATGCCCGTGGCCTCCAGCCCTGCCATCAACACCCCCGTCCACTTCCAGTCCCCACCGCCCGTGCCCGGAGAGGTCCTCAAGGTACCGTGGTGTCCCCCCTGTCACTGCAGGACACGCAAGGAGCACCTGCAGCTTAGGAAGGGAAGAAAAAGGGCAGTTTGTTGTGTTATTTCAGTTTTTATAGGTTTTGGGCAATGACCAGGGGTGGGAGGATGGGGTTGCCACCTCTCCAACCACGCTGGTCAAACTAGAAGTTCATCAAGTTTCTCGTCCCCAAGAGAGGAATGTCAACAGCAGGAGAAGGTTTAGATAAACATTCTTTTGTTTATGTGAAAATGCGTGAGAACTCTGAGAATCTGACTCCAAATATGAAAACATTTCAGAAGGCTGAGGAGATTGTAAAAGATCAGGGCAACAGTGGTGGAATTGCCATCCCTGGATGTGTTTGAAGAAAGACTGGATGTGACACTCTGTGGGCCTGATATTTCTGAGTCTAAAAGGTTTTAGCTTGCTAGCAGCTGCTAACTATTTTCCCAAGGGAAATTTTTTTAAGAAAGCTTCTTCTCGAAACAATCTTGGCAAACAACAACTATCCTTTCTCAAAAAAATCTTCCTCCAGTAGTCTAGTGGTTAAAATTTGGTGTACCCATTGCCGTGACTGGGTTTGATTCCCAGTCAAAAAAACCACAGCACCTGGAGAAAAACTGTTTTGAGAAAGGATAGTTGTTTGCCAAGATGGTTTGGAGAAGAAGCTTTCTTGAGAAATTTTCCCTTGGGAAAATAGTTAGCAGCTGCTAGCAGGCTAAAATCTTTTAGACTCAGAAATTTCAGGCCCACAGCACTGGGTGCCTAAAATCTTTCAGACTCAGAAATTTCAGGCCCACAGCACTGGGTGCCTAAAATCTTTTAGACTCAGAAATTTCAGGCCCACAGCACTGGGTGCCTAAAATCTTTTAGACTCAGAAATTTCAGGCCCACAGCACTGGGTGCCTAAAATCTTTTAGACTCAGAAATTTCAGGCCCACAGCACTGGGTGCCTAAAATCTTTTAGACTCAGAAATTTCAGGCCCACAGCACTGGGTGCCTAAAATCTTTTAGACTCAGAAATTTCAGGCCCACAACACTGGGTGCCATGGTTTACTTGAGGTGTTGGATGATCCTGAAGGTCTCTTCCAACCTGGTGATTCTGTGGTGGGACAGCCTGGGACGGCCCATGGGGTCCCTGATGGGTTTTGTCCCCTCAGGTCCAGTCCTACCTGGAGAACCCCACCACCTACCACCTGCAGAAGTCTCGGGACAAGAAGGTGCAGGCTTATCTCTCGGAAACCTACGGGAACAAGTTTGCAGCCCACGTCAGCCCCGCCAGCCACTCCCCGAAGCCGCCCCCGGCCGCGTCCCCCGGCGTGCGGCCCGGCCACGTGCTGTCCTCCTCGGCGGGCAACAGCGCTCCCAACAGCCCCATGGCCATGCTCAACATCGGCTCCAACCCCGAGCGCGA
Organism: Cettia cetti; assembly: GCA_013401135.1. Taxonomy (NCBI): domain Eukaryota; kingdom Metazoa; phylum Chordata; class Aves; order Passeriformes; family Sylviidae; genus Cettia; species Cettia cetti. The sequence goes on along the minus strand of VZUI01013417.1, from coordinate 14,179 downwards.
GGTCAGGAGGTGTCACCAGCCTGCTGGGGACACGTGGGGTGCTGGGCAGGGCACGGAGCCCACGGGTGTTTGTTCTTTTTCCCTTTCAGTTCGATGAGGTCATCGATGACATCATGCGCCTGGATGATGTTTTGGGCTACATGAACCCTGAAGTTCACATGCCCAACACGGTGAGTGAGGGGTGACAGGAAGGGGGTCCCACAGCTCTTGTTCTTGCAGGTACAGAGGTGGCACAGAGGGGACTGTGGTGGCAGCCCAAGCCAGCCTTGTCCCCAGGGACAGGAACACCCACAAGAATCAGTTCTCCAGCTTTCTTCCCCCTTGAGGACAGTTGGGAATCTTTTTAAAAAGCTGGAGAGGCAGGAGAGAGGCATGGGAAGGGAGCAAGGATGGGGAGATACAAAAGCCAGGAGAGGTTTCCCTGCCAGGAGCTTCCCCAGAGCAGCACCATGTCCCAGCTCAGATCCATGTGACAGCTCGTGCCTCCCAGTGGGATTCATCCTGCCCAGCCCCTCTCAGATGGGATTCATCTGCCCTATTTTAGATGTTGGGGAGGGAAGAGGATGGATCCCATGGGAGGGGATCCCATGGGAGGGGATCAGCTGTGCCTTTTGAAGTCCTGTTCTCTTCCCTACTCTGCTGAAAGCTGCTTTAAGGACCTGGGAGGACAATTCCACCTGCCCAGGCTGTGCACTCCCACCCTGCTGGGCGTGATCCCTGTCCCCAGCCCTGCATGGAGCTAACCCAGCTGTCCCTCTGCTTTCCAGCTGCCCATGTCCAGCAGCCACATGAATGTCTACAGCGGGGACCCGCAGGTGACAGCGTCACTCGTTGGTGTCACCAGCAGCTCCTGCCCCGCCGACCTCACCCAGAAGAGAGAACTCACAGGTACTCAGTCCTGGCCCCCAGGCGAGTGACAAAAACGGGGCTGCCCCGTCCCCAGGGGGGTACAGAGGCCCCAGTGCCAGCCTGGGCTGCTCGTGGGCTGAGGTGCAGCCTTGTCCCCTCTGGGTGACACCCGGGGTCTCTTGCAGATGCTGAGAGCCGAGCCCTGGCCAAGGAGCGCCAGAAGAAAGACAATCACAACCTGAGTGAGTTCAGCTCTGCCGTTCCTCTCCTGGCCCCTCTTCCCCACCACTCTTCATCCTCATTCCCTCTGTCTCTGGGCTGGGTCCCCCTCCCCATCCCAGCTGACCCTCAGGAAAGACCCCCTGAGCCCCTCCCTCCTGGCTGTGCAAAATGGGGTACAGGAGACACCCCAGTGTCCTCCCTGGGGGAGATCAGACCTGCTGGGCCAGGGATGGAGCAGGGTTGGCTCCTGAGGTCCCTCATCCTCAGCTCCCCAGTGCCAGAGGGTCTGGCTGGGGAATGACAGAGGGATGTGGGACATGTGGGAGATGGGGGATATGAGGGAGATGAGGGACATGAGGGACATGTGGGACATGAGGAGCATGAGGGACATGTGGGACATGAGGAGCATGAGGGACATGAGGGACACGTGGGACATGAGGAGCATGAGGGACATGAGGGACACGTGGGACATGAGGGAGATGGGGGATATGAGGGAGATGAGGGACATGTGGGACATGTGGGACATGAGGGACATGTGGGACATGAGGGCCATGAGGGACACGGAGCCTTCCCTGCTCTCGCTGCCTCCTCCCTCCCATCCCTCTCCTCTCCCCGCAGTCGAGAGGCGGCGAAGGTTCAACATCAACGACCGCATCAAGGAGCTGGGAATGCTGATCCCCAAAGCCAACGACCTGTAGGTGTCCACGGCCCCTGCAGGGCTGGGCTCATGGGGGCTCCTTCAGGGTGGAGGAGGGGTGAGAGGCCGCACTGCTGGCCCCAGGTCCATCTCTTTTTCCCTCCTGGGTGACAGGGACGTGCGCTGGAACAAAGGGACAATCCTGAAGGCGTCCGTGGACTACATCAAGAGGATGCAGAAGGACCTGCAGAGGTCCCGGGACCTGGAGAATCACTCGCGGCGCCTGGAGATGACGAACAAGCAGCTGCTGCTCCGCATCCAGGTGAGCTCCCCTGGGCTCTCCCCTGCCCCTGCTCCACCCCAGCCCCACCAGCCCCTCGCTCCTGCCGTGGCCAGGGCGTCTCCTGCCTTTTTTTGTCTGGGGAGTCGCCAGGAGCAAAGTCCCACGGCAAACCTGAGGCTCACTGCAGCGTGCTGAGCTTCACGTGGATCACCACGGATCTTCCCTGGGAGCTCCTCAGTCCCTGCCACCTCCATAAGTGTCCCTGCGCCGTGTCCCCGAGCGTGACAGCCCCACCAAACCCCGCTGTGTCCCCTTGGCAGGAGCTGGAGATGCAGGCACGCGTCCACGGGCTGCCCACCTCCTCGCCCTCGGGCGTCAACGTGGCCGAGCTGGCTCAGCAGGTGGTCAAGCAAGAGGCCAGCGGGGACGAGGGGACCCTGGAGCCACTGCTGCCCTCCCTGGACCCCGAATCGCAGCCGCAGCCGGCGCTGCCCGCGCTGCCCCAGTCTCCCTATCACCAGCTGGACTTCACCCACAGCCTGAGCTTCGACGACGGCTCCCAGGGCTTCCCCGACAGCCTGGAGCCCGGCCACAGCGCGTCCTTCCCTTCCCTATCCAAGAAGGAGCTGGACTTGATGCTGATGCAGGACACCATGCTGCCCCTGGCCGCTGACCCCTTGTTCTCGGCCATGTCCCCGGAGGCCTCCAAGGCCAGCAGTCGCCGGAGCAGCTTCAGCATGGAGGACGCGGACATGCTGTGATGGGGAGCTGCTGGGGCAGGGGCTGCAGCGCCAGCTTTGGGTGGGCGAGTCCCAGGACGGTCCTGGCAGGAGGAGCCCGTCCCTCCATGCACTTGAACCTTCCCAGGAGTACCTTTCTCTATGCAACGGGGGCTGGGGCCGGGTGTCGCCGTGGCTTTCGCAGCTTCTTTTGGCCAGGAGAGGGGATGGACCTTCCTGGCTTTGCCGTGGCGCTGGCCTGACTGCAGATTCCACAGCCTGGGAGCCAGATCTCGGCTGCTTTTGCCTTTCAGCAGAACCCTCCTGGCCTCAGGCCCTTCCCCGGGGTGGTGCCTCCAGCCCCCGGGGGAGCTTTGTGTCCGCTTTGGTGTCTCCTCGCCTGGCTCTGGGATCCTTCATCCCCACCCCGAGGAGTCTTCCCCAGCCCCTGGACGCTTCCCAGTCCATCCAGTTCCTCCTTTCCGGGAGCACCCTCTGCCCCTGGGGTCATGGGAGGGTGACAAGGTGTTAATTAGTGCGTGTTCATTAATACAGGAGTGGTGTTGTCTGCGGGTGGGTGTTGAAGGGATCCAGAACACACCTGGAATGGGGGGGGTTGGTGCTCCACCAATCCCCTGCTGTCCCCCCTGACCTTGTGGGGCAGCACCCACCACCCCAAAACCTCTGGGCAGGGCTGCCAGGTGACCCTGAGCCTCCTCGAGGTGTCCCCACAGTGTCCCTGCCCCGTGACACCGAGCCCCAGCTCTTTCCTGGCAGGATAAAAGGGTTTCACACTTTTTATTTTTGGGGATACTTCTTGAAAAGTCCTGCCCCACGTGGGCCTGAAGGTGCAGGCTGTCACCAGGGAATGGTTTGTGCCAGCTGCCAGACCTGAGCTGCTGCTCCCAGCTCGGAATTTGGGGGTTGTTTCTCTTCCCAGTGTCACCAGTTTGTTGCCAAACAGCAGCTTTGGGCTCTGCCTCCCAAATCCTGATTTCCCAATCCTGCTGGGGAGGGCAGGGGAATGCTGAGCATGGGGAGAATCCTCCATGGATTTATTCAGGGAGAGGAGGGCAAGTGGAGAGGAGAGGAGAGCCCTTGGGGACCCCTGTGTCCCCCTGGGGTGTCAGAGATGTCCTGGGGGGACAGAGGTGGCCCGTGGGGGCTGGATTTGGGATTGGAGATGGGACACAGCCCTGGAGAGGGGCCTGTGGGACGTGAGGGTGCGGGGAAGTGCAGAGGGTGGGGAGGAAGAGGAAGGAGGAGGAGCAGGGAGCAGGCAGGGACCTGAGGGGACACTGGGTGACCAGAGAGGGGCTCCAGGTGTGTTCACCTGGAGAAGAGAAAGATCCAGGAGAGCTCAGAGCCCCTTCCAGGGCCTAAAGGGGCTCTGAGCTGGGCTCTGGGGGTGTTCACAGGAGGCCTTGGCACCCTTTGTGTGCTGCCATCAGTGCCTGGAAAGAGAATTGTCCCCACCAGGGTCACCCCTGGCCCTGCTGGGGACCTGTGGGTGTGGGAGAGCCACAGATCTGTGTCCTCCAGAGGGGCTGGGAGGGTGCTCCAGGGCAGGAGTACAAAATCCCACAGGAAATTGGGATTTTTGTGGCTTTAGGGTGCCCTTGGGCAAGGCCTGGCCACTGCTCAGCACGAGATGTCTCCCCTGGCTGTGAGTAAACAGTTGTGGATTATAATTACTTTTTTAAAAATCTTTTTTGGGAGTTCTGTTTGTTTTTCTTTTTTTTTTTTTTTTTTTTTTTTTTTTTTTTTTTAATGCACTGTGCTCTGATTAAAAAATTTTACTACTGTTTTATAAATAAATGTATAAAAGAATGAACTGGAATGGAAGAAGAATCATTAAAAATATATTTATTTACAACATCCTGGAGCGTGGTGGCAGCTTCTTCTTTGTCCTGGAGACTGGATCAGCCTCACCTCAGGGTTCTGCAAAACTTCTGGATGCTGGGACTCCTGGTCCAGGCAGGTTTTGGGGACTCTCCTGCCCAGTGCAAGGGAAAAAAAAAAAAAATCTATTTTTAAAGTGTCCTGTTGGGCCTGTTCCTGGCAAAACTTATCCCAAGCCACGTCTGCAGCCCCTCAGCCACGTGCCAGCTTCCTCTCCCCTCGGTGCTGGTGTTAAACACACACAGGAGGGGGGAAAAAAGCAAGAAAATCCACCTTAAATTAGACTTCCCAGGCTGGAAAATCACAGGGGTTTATCTGGGAAACTTTATTAAAAGGAGAAGGAGGGGAAAAAAGAGCGAGAAGAGGCTGAAGGTGGTGGTGGGTGGGGGGAGAAGGGGTCGGTGGTTCCAGACACTTCAGAGAAAAAAAAAAAAAAAAAAAAAAAATCCCTGATTTGATTTATCAGGGGAGTGTGAACACTAAATAGAGAACAACGCCTGAAGTGTGAATTATTTCCTATATTAACACAGAGAAAAACTGATAGCCTTTTCATGTCAGGAGAATAGCAGCCGGGGAGGGAGGGGAGCCAATGACATTGTTCCAGCTCGGGCTTTGCTCACTCTTTATCAGGCTGAGATCAAAATTTATTCCCAGGATGAGGCCTGCGGCCCGGCTGAGGCCCTAGAGATTTTTAAGGGCCTAATTAAGAAAACAGGATGAAAATGGCGAAATAAGAGGGCAATTTACTTCTTGCAGAATAGGGAGATCAAATCAACTTATGAGCAATTAATGTGCACAAGGAGAGAATAAAGGGATGCCGGGATATGGAAGAGGGGCCTCATTTTAATGACATGCTCTGGTGTTGGCATAGAGGATTACTCTGAAGGTCAGATGGAGATTGAAACGACCTTGCAGATTCTTAACCCTCCTTCCAATTAACAGAACCAACTCAGAAATGCAAAAGACCCTGTGCTCGGAGCACTGTCATCCCTTTATGTGCTGCAGGGAGGAGAGAGGGGGGGAGAAAATAAAATTATAAAGGAGAGAGAGAGGACGAAAGGGGCTTTCCTGGGCTTCCACAGCGGCTGTGGAGACGGGAGAGGAGGCTCTTAATTACAGCCTGTGAGCCACCCACGGAAAAATCGGTGGCGAGGCTGCGAGTGGGAGAGAAAAGGGAGCAGGGGATGAGTTGGTGCCGGGCTCTGCCTGCGGACTGGGATGGACTGGGACGGACTGGGACGGACTGGGACGGACTGGGACGGACTGGGATGGACTGGGACGGACTGGGACGGACTGGGATGGACTGGGACGGACTGGGATGGACTGGGAGGGATGGAGGGAGCCGCGGGATGGGGACAGTGCGGACGCCCCCGCAGCGGGAGGGTCGCGGCCGCTCTCCCACCGCCCCACGCCGCCCGCGGTGCTTTTCCCAAATCCGGGAAATTTCATTGCCACGGGAAGGAGGAAGGATGGGGACACCGGGAGCGGCTGGAGGGGACCCCGGGGAGGGGACGGGGGGCCGGGAGGAGCGGCGAGGCTGCAGCGGGGCTGAGCAGCCACAAGAGAGAGCCCGAAGGTTGCGGAGGAGCCGGGGCTGGCAGCGATGCGCGGCCCCAGCCCCGCCGGCGCTCGGGAACGGGAAAAGGAGGGGTTCCCCCGGGCTCTGGGGTGCTCCGGGTCCCGCACACGCTGATTTGGGCTCTCAGCCCCCCCCAAATCCATCGACGCGCAGCTCCACTCAGGTGAGACCCCACCTGCGGAGCTGCCTCCAGCCCGGGGCTCCGGGAGCAGCGGGAGCTGCTGGAGCAGATCCAGAGGAGGCAGCAGGATGCTCCGGGGCTGCAGCCCCTCCGGAGCCGGCCTGGGAGAGCTGGCGGTGCTCACCTGCAGAGGAGAAGGCTCCAGGGAGAGCTCAGAGCCTAAAGGGGCTCCAGGAGAGCTGGAGAGGGACAGGGGATGGAGGGACGGGACACAGGGAACGGCTTCCCACTGCCAGGATGGGAGATTGGGGAGGAATTCCTGACTGGGCTGGAATTCCCAGAGCAGCTGTGGCTGCCCCTGGATCCCTGGAAGTGTCCAAGGCCAGGCTGGAGCACCCTGGGACGCTGGGACATGTCCTGCCCATGGCAGGGGTGACACGGGGTGAGCTTTATGGTCACTTCCAACCCAAACCATTTTAGGATCCTGGGTGGGAACTGCAAACCCCGGCTCTCCCTGGCAGCTGATGCTGGAATTTGCTGGGAATTCTCCCGTGTTGCTCTGGGGCTGAGCCCCTCCCCAGGCAGGAGCAGGATGCAGGCACATCTCCTGTGCTGCTCCTCGTGACAGGTTGAAGATCTGGGTTTAGTTCTGTGATTTCCTGCTCAGGTTGGACTCATCTGCAAACAGAGATCCATGGAAAGAGAGCTGGGACTTCCCAGCACCAGCCTTTGGATGTGTCTCCAACCCCTCACAAGTGCTTGTGGCAAGCTGTTTCTCCAGCCCCCTCACAAATCCTCATTTCCAGTTGTTTCTCAAATCCCAGAGAATTTGCTGCAGAAACTTTTCTTGGGGAGGGAAAAAAAAAAAAGTCTTTAATATGACAGAGAAGGGGCTTGATCCTGAAGGAAGAAGGAACGAGCAGGAGCCACCCCTCAGCACCTCTGGGGATGTGTGGCCAAGCCCTGATGTCTGAGCAGAGGGAGAATCAAGGGGCTTCACCCCAAATTTTGGTCTCCCTGGCACGGGCCAGCCCCGCCCTGAGATCTGGAGCCATTCCCTGCCTCGGGGCTGGGCTCTGGCTGAGTTTTCCTTCTCCCACCGTCTCCCTTCATTTCCTTTCTGGCTCCCTCCGAGCCCTGTCTGCGATTTCCGTGCTCCTGCTGCTCCTTCCCCACCTGAATCCCGCAGCCTCGGCCCTGGGGCCTCTCCCGGGGTTGTTGTGGCAACGGTTGGGATGAGCTCAGGAGGAAGGGATGGCTTTTTCAGGTGGGGGAGCAGCCACACAGCTGCCTTGGCTCCCAGAAACCGGAGCAGCTCCTCGCAAGGAAATCTCTGTAATAAAGAGGGAGAGACTGGAAAACCTCTGATGCCTGTCCAGGAATTTATTCCAAAGAGAAGGGGCTCGGTGGGTCCCAGGGTGAGCCTCTGGCTGGGAAGGGTCTCTCCCTGGCTGTGTTTGGCCCTGCTGCTTTTCCATCAGCAGCTTTTTAAGGGATTGAGGAACCCTTGGGATTTTTTTGGGAGCCCTGGCTGCTGGTGTTAGGGCTGGGAGGATTTCTGGAAGTGGCTGTGTGCTGTAAACCAAAGAGCTGCGGGGTGGAGGATGCTGGAGCTGGGAAGAGGGTGCTGGATGTGCTGGGAAAAAGCCCTGGGAGAGGGAATTGAGGCACAGCTGGAAGTTTCCTGCCTCAGTTTCCTCAGCACCCAGGTGAGGACACCGAGGGTGACACAGGGAAGTGACCTGGCCCTTTGCTGGGCTGCAGCCCCTTCCCCATGGGATGCAAACCCCCCATGAGCAAACCCCCAGCTGGTGCCTGGCTCTGCGTGTGTCAGACCCAGCTGGGCCCGCTCTGAGGGGCCAGGAGGGGCTCAGCCCTGCAGGAATTTGCACCCCCAAATGGCCCCAGGCCTGGCAGGGCTGGGAGCTGTGCCAGGGCAGCTCTGGCCCCACAGACTCCCAGCCCAGCTGGATTTTCTGTGCCTGCCACTGGATTTACAGCCCTGGATGCTGGAGCAGCTCCTGGCTGATGTTTGAGTGCAGAGCTCTGTCCCTGCCACAGGAGAGGGGACAGAGGGCACAGCGGGGACTCAGGGGGTGCTGGGACCCCCAAGGACAGCCAGGCTGGGGGGAGCAGTCCCTCCATTGTCCCTGTGTTTGCAAATCCCGCCAGGAATTCGCTTCTCTGGCACTCCCCGTGCCGCAGGGACAGCCCAAAGAGGTTTTATGGGCATGCAGGGACCCCCTCTCCCAGCAGGCTGCACCCCAAATCCTGGCAGTCTGCTCCCTCTGCTTGGGAACCACCCTGGATCCCAATCCTGGGATTTCCTCCCAGCTGGGAATGTGGGATTCCTCACCCCCAGCCTCTCCAGGGCCCTGCTGTGTGTCTGTCCATCTCCCATGCCACCATGGAGTTCTTTTCCCCTCTTCCCCCCAACGCTCTGGAGCTGGTTTAATCAGCTCAGAGTTTTCATTTCATGCCTTCCTCTCTCTCCTTTTTTGAGGGGGCAGTGAAATTTATACAATATTTAAGCAGCACAGTGGAGTCCTGGAAGATATTATTAATGTAAAAGGGACAGGCTGGAAATGCACTTGAACCTGGTTACAATTAGAGGGTGATTTTTCTAAAGGTCAATGAATTCAGATAATATCCACAGGGGGGAAAAGAAATTTAATACCTTTTTAGTGAATTAATTAATTATAATATTATATCAGCTTGGGGTTCTTTTCCAGAATGATTAAGGGAACGATCTGTCTTCGGAGAGGCTGGGGGAAGTCAGCGAGAGAAGGCGAGACTGACAGAGGGAAGGGAGAGAGGGGGAGACTTTAATGGGAGAATAATGGAGCCTTTTCTTCCCTTTAAAAACTCACTGCATTTCCAGGCCACACGATCCCTGCCTGCCAGGTGCAGACCCTTCCCTTCCAGCCTCCTCCTGGAGGGATTATTCCCAGTTTTCACCTTTCCCGGGATGCTTTAACGTCTCCAAGGCCGGATTTGGTGCTGACCCCTATGGCAGCTCCACTCCTGGTGCCCCCAGCACCGTGCCCAGGGCTGGCAGAGGGGGTCGTGGCCAGCTGAGAGGACACAGAGTCCCCCAGGAGCCACCAAAAGCCATGGCCTTGGCTTTGCTCCAGCCTGGAGTGCCCCAGCCCTCAGCGGTGTTGGTTTATCTGCAGCCCAAGCCGAGGCTGGAATTTACACTCTCCGCTAATCCAGCCGGCCCCAGAAATTAATTACAGCCTTGTACATTAAAAATTAACATAACCTTTCTGGATATATGTTCTTATGGCACAGGAGTGGGCCAGAGTCCCTCGGCTGCCTGTAATTGGAGCTGCTTTGCTTCTAATTCTCTCCCCCCCGCCCTGTTTTTCAGAGATGTGGACATTTGAACTCATTAATCACCAGCCTGGTAGCTGGTAAAGTTTAAGGGGTTTGTAATTGCCTCTGCTGCTGGCAGAGTTTGCAGGGAAGGGGGAGATCAGGGGGGGTCCCCTCTCGCCTTTCTTGGGGAGGTTTAAAGCAGCACCCACGGGCTGGGGTGTGCTGGGATGGGCTGGGCCCCCCCAAAACTCACCAGGGAGGTTCTCAGGGCTTGGCTGGAGGAGGGATGGGCTGGAAAAGGCTTTTGCAGAAGTTGCTCTGCCGTTCCAGGAGCTGCTTTTACACTAAAATAAAACAACTCCTTTTTTTTTTTTTTTTTTTTTTTTTTTTTTTTTTTTTTTTTTTTTTTTTTTTGGTGGGAATTACAGCACATTCCCACCCTTCTGCTGAGCTCCAGGCTGCAGAAATCCCAGTCCAGCACGGGGGATGGATGCAAAGCTGGATGCTTTGGGGGTGCCCCAGGCTCTGGGGGTGCCAGTGCTGCTCTCACCCAGGAGAGGGAAAATCCAGAGCAGCGTGAGGGGATTGTTATTGCCAGTTTGTGACTCCTGAACAGAAACCTGTCATGGGCACCAGAGCCTCTTCCTGCAGGGATTTGCTCTCTGCTGCTGCAGCATCATCACAGCCCTGGGCTCCTGTCCCTCTGGGATCCAGCTTTTCCCAAAAAATCCAGCCAGTGCCCAGCCCTGGCTGCTGGAATCACCTGCTGGGGGATGGAATCCTTGGATTGTTTGGGTTTAAAGGGATCTCGCCCCGTCCCACCCGCTGCCACGGGCAATTCCACAATCCCAGCCCGGCCCTGGGCCCTGCCAGGGGTGGAGCAGCTCCTGGGGAAGGGCTTTGGAAGGGCCAGGCTGTGGTGCCGTGCTGCTGGCTCAGAACCCTGCAGTGCCCTGTTCATCCCTCCTCCTCCTCCTCCCGCAGCGCTTCCAAGAGGACAGAGAACTTCCCAGGCCTTTGGGCTCATCTCCTCTTCCCTCCTTCCCCATCTCTCCTCAGAACCCCATCATCTTTCATCAAACCAACCCTTTCATTCCTCTTTCCTCCCCCTCCAACCCCACCGCCTCCCTCCCTCCTCCCTCCCACCACCTCCACCTCCCTCAGCCAGCCAGCGGCTGCCGGGAGAGCGCCAGCTCCGCTCCCATTGTGCTATCTTTGGGTCCTAAATTAAAATTTATGACATCTTGAAATGAGCAGTGAGGGTAATTTTGCTTCTGAGCGAAGATGCTAATGAGCCCCCTTAATGGCGTGAATAAGGAGTTGACGGGTCGTGTGTCACTTTGCGCAGCCCGTGCTGGTGGTGTAATGGCCGCAGTAAGTGTCTGTAATTATACCCTGTCTCGCTGTATTTTGGCAGCCGTTGTGGGAGAGCAGCGGCTCAGCCGCGGCCAAGGCAGGGGGGAGGGAAAAAAGGGAAAACGGGGAAAAAAAAAAAATCCCAGCCCCTCCTGGGCGTCCTCTGTGCTCCCCGGGCTCCTCATCCCTGTCTGTGTCACTCCAGAGCCGTGGCTTTGCCAGGTTTGGCTCCTGTGGGATGGTTTTCCTGTTTAGGATGAGCTGCTCCATTCAAGGCAGTGAGGAGGGAGAAAGGAAAATGGGGAAAAAAAAAAAATCCCAGCCCCTCCTGGGCATCCTCTGTGCTCCCTGGGCTCCTCATCCCCTCCTGTGTGACTCCAGAGCCGTGGCTTTGCCAGGTTTCCTTGTCCCCCTGTCTGTGTGACTCTGGCTTTGCCAGGTTTGGCTCCAGCTTTGATTTTGTGGCCATTGAGGCTGAGCTGCTCCATCCCTCATCTCCTTTCTCCCCTCTGAAGCCAGGTGAGGACCCCACAGGTGCCTCCCTGCCACTCAGCCCCGCATCCTGAGCAGGAATTGACAAGAAATGATCTACTCAAGCACAGGCTGGGGAGTTTCTGGCCTCGAGGAGGTTTGGGAATGAGGTGGTCCATGGAATGTGGTCCTTGGGCAGATAAAAACCTTCAGAAGAGCAGTTTGTGAGCAGGACCTCACTCCAGATGTGGTGCCGAGTCCACAAACAGAGTTTGGCTGCAAAATGATCCTAAAAAACCACAGCAGCTCCTGAGCAGCTCCTCCTGCTGGGATGGGAAAATCTGTCCCCTTGTCCTTATCCCCAGGAGCAGCTCTGTGCCAGGACGAGGAGCCCAATGGAGCATCCCCGGGGGATGGAGCTTCCCAAACTTCCTTGAGGCCAGAAACTTCCCAGCCAATGCTTGAGTTGTTAATTTCCCGTGAATTTTTGCTCGGGGAGGGCTGGGATGGTTGGTGAAAGTGCTGGAGATGTTTTTGGGATGATGGGGATTTTGGATGTGCATGGGGAGAGGGCTCCAGCCCTTGGATATTCTCTGGGACCGTTTGGGGCAACAACCTGGTCCCAAACAAAGCCAAAAACCTGAATAAAATGAATTTATACCCGAAATATGTGGCAAAGAGCTCCCTGAACAGGCTGATTTTTCCACCACTGGCTTTGCAGGAGTGTGCTCCTGGATTTCCACCTGGATCATTTCCTGGGGCTTTTCTGGAGGAGAACACACCAGCAGCTCCTGGAGCCACCTTGGAACGACTCCCAGGGAATGTGGAGCTGGGGAGGCTTTGTCCCATCCCATGGCACATCCCAGCAAACAGCCCTGCGCCTTCCCCTTGGAAAATCCCAACCTCTGGCTCTGCTCTGCTGTCTCCGGGCTCGCAGGGGATGATTTACAAACTGCCCAGCTTCCCTTGGCGTGTTTGTGGAGGTGGGCTTTGGTTTATGCTCCTCTTGGAGCCCCCAGAGAACCTCCAAATATTTCTTCCTTTCCTCCTCCTGTCCTGCCCACACCGTTCCTGACCTGAGGAACTCCAGGGGATCCCCAGGAGCAGGGGCAGGGCCAGGGGAGGCTTTCCCAGGGGTGGTTTTGTTATTCCCATCCTCCCTTCTCGCCTCCTCCTTGCTCTGCCTGTGATTCCCAAGGATTTTTGGGATTTTTTTGTCCCACCTTCATGCCCAGAGCTTGGAGCAGCAGCAGCTTTGGGCACAGCCCCACGGAGCCACCCCGAGGTGTCCCTTTGGGGGTGATGCAGCTGCTCCACTCTTACCCAGGCTGGAACAACACAGATTTGTCACCTTTGTGTGCTGTCGCCTTTGTGTGCTGTCACCTTTGGAAGGATTTTAAGGATAAAAACCACTTGGATATCCAAAATCCCCTCGTTGAGGGTGTTCCATCTTGGCTTTGGGAACAGAGGGAACTCCCTGGGGATGGCCTTGGCCGCTGAGAGGTGGAGAAGCCCCCGCCAGCCCCGTGCCCCAAGCACCCCGCAGGTGCTGCTTGCACAGGTAAGGGCTGCTCCACCCTCACCTGGGCATCCCAACATCCCCATCCCAGCTCTGCCGTGTCCCCAGCTGCCTGCAGAGCCCATCCAGGTGTCTGACAGGACACACGTGGCAGCTTTTAAAGGACAACATCAATAAAGTCGGGATTGCTGTTCCCAGGCTCGGCAGCGGGCGCCGCCGGGATCGTGACCATTGAAATATTGAAGTACTTGCATATAAACGGCGCTTTCAAGTATTTTTGACAAGGGTGCTAATTAAATCTTAATTGACACTGCACTAATTAGCTTCTTAATTACATGGAACCACATAATTAGCAGCACACTCTGTGCTAATTGTTAATTAGGAAAACCAGGCTTCCCCCTATGCCCCCCCCCCCCATCCCTCCCCTCCTGTTGTCGCTTTTAACTAAAGAGGCTCTGGTGGGAGGAGGAGGAAGATGAGGGGGGTGGTGCTGCCAGCACGTGGCTCGGGGATGGGGTGGGGCTCCAGGTGGGATTTGGGGCAGGGGTGGGGTGCAGGCGCACCTCGGGGGGGATGGGAGCACTCCTTGGGGTTGTTGGTGATGCAAAATCCTCCTCTGGAGTCACCCCCGTTCCAGCTCCTCCAGGATGAGCCCTAAACCCCCTCAGGCCACATTTGGCCGCTTCCTTGCAGGGGTGAGGGTGGATCCCACCCCAAAATGGGCACAGCAGGGTGCTCTGCCCTGCCTGGGCATCCTGGCTTTGCTCCCGGGGTGGGTTTCACCCCTCCATGGGCACCGCAGGATTCCGGGATTGTGGCTCTGTGCTAGCAGTGCCTGGCACCGTGTTTAACCCCAAAACCTGGATTTGGGGAGAGGAATTACCCAGATCCAGCCGTGCCACTGCCATGAGGGGCTGGGAGTGCTCCATCCCAGTCCCTGCTGCCCCAAACCCACTAGGAGTGGCAGCCATGGGGTGATGCTCTCCTTATCCACCTTTATCCCATCCCCAAAATCTGCTCCAGCATCTCCCTCCCCACCCCAGCCAGCCCACGGTGCCCATCCTCGCAGGGGAGCAAGCCTGGAGTTTTCTCTCCCTCTCAGTTTCTTCTTTAGGTATTTTTTTAAATAATTTTTTTAATGGTGCAGTTTTCCAGGGAATTAAAAAAAAAAAAAAAAAAAAAAAAGTGGCCCAACACCTG
>VZUI01013416.1:0-47895 GCA_013401135.1 Cettia cetti | reverse complement strand
ATGGGATGGGGACAGGGCTGGGATGGGGACAGGGCTGGGATGGGATGGGGACACGGCTGGGATGGGATGGGGACAGGGCCGGGATGGGGACAGGGCTGGGATGGGGACAGGGCTGGGATGGGATGGGGACAGGGCTGGGATGGGATGGGGACAGGGCTGGGATGGGGACAGGGCTGGGATGGGGACAGGGCTGGGATGGGGACACGGATGGCACGGGCCGTACAAGAGGAGTGGCCACAGCTCCGTTTCTGCTGTTTCTGCCTCTAAATATCCCTGATCTCAGGCTGCCATCCTCCAGCAGGGAAGGAAATGTTTCCCTGCAGAAACCCGTTCTGTGGAAAAAGGACATTCACTTGACAAGCCAATTTACCATTGAAAAAAACTCCTGACCTTAAAAAATTAATTAGTTTTGTAGGTTTGCTGAAAGTTCTTCCCTAAATCCTGCACTGGCTGAGTCCACTGGGATCCTTCCTTTGACTTGAGCTGGAGTTCAAGCAAATCTTGTCACAAAAATAACTGGAATCAATACTCAGACTTCATCCTAGAGAATGGGAAGTGTGATCATGTGGTAACTGCAATTTTCACTCCTGATCTACTTTTTACATTGTCAGAACTGATGAAGCATTTTATGGGAGGAAAGAGAAAAACCAACAAATCAGGGAGTATTCCCCCAGGCTGATGAGTGCATGTGGTGTGATAAACTGCTGTTATTAATCTCAGTTGGGGGCAAATAATGGCTTCAGAGTAGAAAAAAAGGCCACAAAAACAACCCCCAACCTCTTTGAAAAATTTCTTGAACATAAAAGCAAAATAATGGCAGTTGTTCCACGAGGCTTTGTGTGTAATGGTCCAAAATTCTCCCAGGCACCAAGTGAGGTTTGGGTGCAGTTACTTGTGTGTATTATAAATGGCACTCGGTACCAAAGCATGACAATATTTGCAGTGGGTAAGATGTTGTTCATTTCTGTGCCTGGCTCAGCCAGGCTGTCCAGGACAGGGCTTTGGGGGATGCTGCCGTGGGGTCTGCCTGGACATGTATAATTAATATAATCTTAAATCAATTTACAGTATCAATAATGAAGCACTTCTTAATGGGCTTTCGACTGGTCAAGTGTCAAGGCAGATTGTGCAGCCTGGGGGGAAAGGAGAGGAGCAACTCCCTCCTTGCATAAGCTCCTTGTAGATCATGAATAAATCATTCTCTCTAGTTGGCAACTCCTTCACACTGCTCCAAGATTTCTGAAGTAACTTCCTTCTAATTTAACTTGTGCCTAAACTTTCAGAGCAGCCTCATCCTCTAAAGAAAAAGCACCTAATTTATGTGCTGCTCTTAGCTTTTGTTACAGGAGCAGAATAGCAGAAACACAGACTCTAGAACTGTAGACTCCTCTGGGTTGGAAAGGACCTTTAAGATCCTCCAGTCCAAGTGTTGTCCTCTGGGGCCCTGCGTGTGCTCTGTGCACAGGCTGGCTGAGGCTGTGCTGCTGCTGAGATCTCCTTCACTCCCCAGCTCAGCTCCCATTGCATTTCAAGGCCACTGGAAAATGACTTTTGCTGCTCCTTCCATTTCATATTCATTCATCATTTCCATATGGTAACTATGCAGAGTTGTGCCATGTGTTATTCAGCACAGCCACACAGAAAGCTGCTGAAGATAAAAATCGATTTTTTTCTCAGAACCAGAAACTAGGAGCTGTTTCTTGTCACGCTTCAAGAGAGTGAAAAGCAGCACTGGCTCAGACCTGTGGGCTGCAGTTCTCCCATGCCTCATACGTCCTTGAGATATCAGAAAGTTTTCTTGTTCATACTGGACGGAAAGCGGGAGCTTTTGAAGATTTTCTTGGGAAAACAAAAATAAAATGGTGGTCGGAGTGGAGCCAATGACTCAATGTGAGCTCACGAGCACGTCTTGGGCAAATGGATTCTGTTTGGTTTGGTGGCACCAGGAGCTGTGTGACACTCCTGGGGGGGCCTGGCTGGGCTTTGGCATTTCCCTGTCTGGAGTGGGGCACGGCTGGGCCGGGGGGCTCTGCCTGCTGGGGCTGTGCTGCACTCAGGGAACACTCAGACTCCCTGAGGGATCTCTGCTGTCCTCAGCTGTGAGGCTGTGTGTGCTCCTCCTGCGCAGGGGAAAACCCCTCACAGCCCCTAAACACGAGGCTTTGGGATGTTTTTCCTCAGTTTAGAAGTTTGTTTATTCCCAGATCCGGGGTCTCTGCCAGCTGAGCCTGATCCTGGATCCCTCTCAGTGCCTCCTGCAGAGCTGGGAGCAGAGTTTGGCTTTGGGTTTGGGTGTGGTGGAGCAGCTGCTGTGAGTGGATTTGCAGCTCCCCAGTGCCTGTCCTGGGCTGCACACTCGGTGTTCCCCTCCTTCCCAGGCCATCTGCAGGAGCAGGTGTCCATGCAGCTCCTGCTGCAGAGGGGAGGGGTGTCAGAGCCGTGCTCTGGACCTGCAGCTTGGGCTGTGTCTGTTCAGAGCCCAGGAATCCTGTGGGGGTGAATCCCTGCGGGAAGCTGGGAGTGCCTGGGCTGCAGTGCCCAGGGTGGGGCTCAGGCAGCTGCAGGGGAGCTCTCTCTGGCCTGCACCAGTGGCAGGGGGGCTGCTGAGGTGGGGCTGGGGCAGCAGCCCCTGCTGCTGGCCTGGGCACACAGAGGGTGCAGGTGCCACCAGCCCCGGCCCTGGGCACCTGCCAGGAAGGGCCTGGGCAGAACCAGGTGGAGGGAGGCCCAGGGGTGGCTGCCGGGGGAACCAGCTGCAGGGATGTGCTTTCCCACCTCAGTGTACTTTGTGGGTTGATAAGGAGTTTTAAAGGCACTTCTTTTGCTGTTGAAGAGGCAATGGGAATGAAGGTGGGGAACAGTGTTGACAGAAGGTGGGTGGTGAGTGCTCCTCATGGGCTTCCAGCACAGCCACTTTTTCCCTGCAGCACCCTGGGGCTCCATCCTGCAGGGACAGCTGGGGTGCCTGAGGGGAGAGGGCCGGGCTGGGCAGTGCTGGTTTCACAGCTGGACCCCTCATCTCAAAGGTCTTTCCAGCCTGGAATGGTGCTGTGAGTCTGTGGCTGTGCCATGCCCAGGGAGTGCTCTGGCAGCACCAGGCCCTCACCTTCCAGCCCAGGAGCTTCCTCTCACTGCGTGTGGGAGTTCAGCCACCCCGAGGGCTGCTCCTGGTGGGCTCTGGGACTGGCACCCTGTGAGAACAGGCTGCATCACACTCACAGATCAGAGCTGCCATGGGGCCCAGCAGGTGACAAATGCTCTGCAAAACACAGAGGAGCAAAGACAGAAGATGTAGAGGAAAAAAGAACATTTACATTTTTTACTTGGAGGAGTAAAATAAACATGGGAACGTTTCCCAGGAGAAGAGCTTGTTGTGGTGTCGATGCAAAGCTGCAGTTGCTGCCTGTGAGGTATTTGCAGAAACATGTCAGTCTCCTCTGCTGTGGATTGCTGGGGCACCCCAGGCTCAGCTGGCCCAAACTGGCCAAGGGCTTAACCTTTTTCTAACACTTTAAGGTCAAGGAAGATCACACAGGGAAAACCAAGTTTCAGTCCCTTGATTATTCTTTTGCTGATATCTTGACCAAAAATGCAACATCCTTGAGTCTACTGCAAAAGCAACAGATGGAGTTTGCACTGCAGCAGTGCAGCCAGCTCTGCTGTGCAGGGTGGCTCCTCACTGTGCCAGGGCTGCATGTGCTGGGCACCAGGGACACCAGGGTCACCCTCACAGGGTGGCACCAGGGACACCAGGGACACCCTCACAGGGTGGGCACCAGGGACACCAGGGACACCAGGGACACCTTTCACAGGGTGGGCACCAGGGACACCAGGGACACCAGGGACACCAGGGACACCTGCACAGGGTGGCACCAGGGACACCAGGGACACCCTCACAGGGTGGGCACCAGGGACACCAGGGACACCAGGGACACCTTTCACAGGGTGGGCACCAGGGACACCAGGGACACCAGGGACACCAGGGACACCTGCACAGGGTGGCACCAGGGACACCAGGGACACCCTCACAGGGTGGGCACCAGGGACACCAGGGACACCAGGGACACCTTCACAGGGTGGGCACCAGGGGCTCCAGGGACTCCAGGGACACCCTCACAGGGTGGGCACCAGGGACACCCGCACAGAGTGGCGCCAGGGGCATGTGTTCCATCCCTCACAGGTTGGGCACCAGGGGCACCTGTTCCAGCCATCCAGGTGAGCTCCTGTGCTGAGGACTCAGCACTCAGTCCAGCCTCACTGTGTGCTACTTCCAGCTTGCTGTGGCTGTGGTGCTTCAGTGCAGTTATTTAATACAGGTAATTATGGGAATAATAACTTGGAAAAGGTTAGACTTGATGAACTGGGGGGTGCTGTGGCTTTTGGCATTGACCTGAGGAGCGTGGTGCAGATCCTTACTGGAAGGAAACTTGCAGATTCCGTACATTTTAATCCAAAGCACATTTCTGTCTCTCACAGCAGCTCTTTGATTAGTGGTGCTCACCTCGGGGTCAGAACGTGGAGAGAAAATCATCAGTGAGAGGCTGAGCTCTGCTGGGGCTGCTGTGAGCAGCAGGGAGGGCTGTGAGGGGGGTGGGATTCGAGGCCTCTCGGGGCTGCCCTTGTGCCCTCTCATTTCCCAGGCAATGAGGAGGATCCCACCAGGTGCTGAGGTGCCCCGGGCTGCTGAAGGTGTTGATTGATTTGCTCTGTCCTGTGAGGCACAAACACGAAGGAGCTGCGGGGTTTGATGTCCTTTGGTGCCCAGTGGAGTGATGGCATCCAAACTGCTGGCAGCAGCTGGTGGGAAAAGGATGGGATGGGAGCTGGGAGGAGCAGGAACTGCCCCAGGGAGGGGCTCTGCTGCCCTGGCCTTGGCTGTGCTCACTGCTGGCAGTGGCTGCCATGGTCTGATGGGCTCCAGAGGGGATAAAAAGAGGTGTTAGCACGAGAAAGGATAAAGCTCTGCTCTGTGCATTCCTCATCTCTCTGATCAGGCAGACAGCACAGAGCAGGAGCCCCTGGAGGTGCATCCTGAGCCATCATGGGCATTCCTGCACTGTCCCCAGTTAAACTGCAACCTGGAGGAGTGGAGCTGGGCTGCAGAGGAGTGAGGATTTCATGATAAGAAGAAATGCCATCATTCCCTGGTCTGTTCCTGACCTGCCAATTCCCTGTGGAACTGAGATTAGTTCTTTAAACTCTGATTTGAAGAGGTGGGATGATAATTCCAACTTTAGGGGGATATTGTAAATTGTAATGAATTTCTATTTCCAAAGCATTTTTGCATCTTCGGAGGTCCCTGCCTTAAAATTATATATCCTTACTAAATTTTATTGCATAAGAAATGCAGAGAATAATACAAAATAATTTTTATCAATGCATTTTAATGTTGAAAATTTAAATTCACTTCCACATTTGCAATATTTTTCGTTTGTTTCCCTCAAACCTTCAGACAGATGTTCCTGATTATAAAAGCTTAAAAGACTAATATTTTCTGGCCTCAGTAGCATTAGTGAATTTATCTACACTGAGGTGCCAGGCAAAGAGAGAGGAGTTCAGTCAGCAGCTTCCCAGCACCTCTGGAAATCAGATTGTATTGAATACACTGAGTTAGATGGTGAAGAATCAGCAAAGATGGGGAAGGCAGCGCCTCGTGGTGTGGCAGCAGCACATCCCTCCCTGGATCCCATCCCCGGATCCCATCCCCGGATCCCATCCCTGGATCCCATCCCCGGATCCCATCCCTGGATCCCATCCCCGGATCCCATCCCCGGATCCCATCCCCAAATCCCATTCCTGGATCCCATCCCCGGATCCCATCCCCAAATCCCATTCCTGGATCCCATCCCCAGATCCCATCCCCGGATCCCATCCCCAGATCCCATCCCCGGATCCCATCCCCAGATCCCATTCCTGGATTCTATCCCTGGATCCCATCCCGTGCCTGTCCCAGCTGTGTGTGCTGAGCCTGACTTGGGCTGAGCAGACAGGGAAAGGTTTTTCAGGCTTTAGGTAACAGCAGAGGAAGATTTAAAAGATTAAACCTCCAGCTCCGGCTCATTAAAGAGCAGAAAGGTCAAGTGCACTCGACACCTTTCCTTCACTGGCTCTTTCCTATCCACTGGAGCAAGGCTCTTACCCAATTGCCACAGGCTGCTGGGGAGTAAAGGGAGAGGATGGAATCCTCACTCCCCACCTGCCACCCTCCAGGTCCCATTGGAACCTCCCATCACCACCTGTGGCACGGGAATGGGGCAGGAAATGAACCCCAATGAACCCCACCCAGTCCTGCTTTATGTCCAGAAATGCAGAAGGCTGAAGGTGTGTCAGTGCAGGGCCTGGCAGGTGTGTCAGTGCAGAGCCTGGCAGGTGTGTCAGTGCAGAGCCTGGCAGGTGTGTCAGTGCAGGCCTGGCAGGTGTGTCAGTGCAGGGCCTGGCAGGTGGCTCAGGGCAGGAGCCCCTCAGCCCCTCTGTCACTCCTGGAGAGGCCCCTGAGGTGAGCCCTGGGTGCTGGGGTGTGCAGGTAACCAGTGCCCCCTCCTGTGCCTGTCACCCCCTGTGCTGGGCAGTGGCAGGAGGTGGAAGCAGCGCAGGCTGGAGGTGGGACTGGCCCAGCTGGGCTTCCTGCAGGCACAGATGGGAGCTGCCCAGCCCTCACCTGCCCTGCTGCCAGGAGGGTCAAGTGTCCGGGATAAAGACTGTGCTTTGGACAATTTCTATTGCCTTTGACATTCACTGCTGTTCTATCAATTCTCAGACACAAAAAACGTGCTCTGGCTCTCAAAATCTCTGGTTTGGAGCCTTTTCTATTTGCCAAAGGACTCGAGGTCCAGCTGAAATGAGATAATATTAAATCACATTAATGTTGAGGGTTAAAACCAAGAGGAGGTTGTTTATCACTAAGAGATGTTAAGGAAGCCCTCAGGCCTGAGCAGATGCCCGCCCCAAGCCCCTGCTTGCTGTGCCAGGGCAGGGTGACCCTTCCAGGGCAGCAGTTTCCACAGCCACTGTGCAGGGGGTGTCAGCACGTCCCAGCCAAGTTCCTGCCCTGGAGCTGGGCCAGCCCCTGGGCTGTGTGCCCTGGGCCCTGCCTGGGGCTGGGGGCTTTGCTGAAATCTGATTGCTGCTGCTTCTCCTTAGGCAGCACGGATCACTCTGCCCTTTGGGACAGAGGAAAGGCTGCTCCAGGAGCTCTGCTCCAGCAGCTGCGCTGTGCCCCGGGATGCTGCAGAGCCACAGGGCTCTTGGCTGGGGACAGAGGGGGTGTGAGGTCAGGCTGATGGCCCATCCCACAGTGGCTGACTCGGAAAATGGGCATTAGGGCACATCAGAGGGAGAGGATGAGGATAAAGTGGTTCTTGTTCAACTTCCACCCCTCACCACACACACCACTGCATCACTAGCACAGTTTTGGCCAGGAGTTTTCCTCCTTGTTTTCTGCACACATTCACACATGGTGTTTTTCAAAGCATGAGCTCCAAAATAAATTACATTTCTTTTTGTTTTAGAGCTGCTGGAATAATCTATTGCTATGTCCCTTATTCTTGTATTACATGAAGGACTCATTTTTTTTCCTACTCACCTTTACTCTGCTGTTCTTAACTTTACGAAGTTCATCAGTCCTCCCCACTCAGCACACAAAATGATGATCTACAGCTCACATGGCTTTGGCATGTGATAAGCCATCAAATGTTAAAATAAGAAAACCATCCCCATAAGCTATAGCATCAAACAATCCCCAGCTGAAAAATGCTGGAGATTTGCACTGACTCCAGCTATTTTGGCCAAACAGCTCAGCCTCTGGGCAGATTTACACCTGCAATTACAGAAATAGATCTTCCCGTGTGCAGGAGGTTTGGAAAAATAAAAAGCAGCCCTTGATGTCCCCAGCAGCCAGGCTGTGCCAGTGCCTGTGCCCGTGCCCGTGCCCAGGGCAGGGCTGGCAGCGCCGGTCCTGGGTGTCCTTTGCCACAGACACGGCAGGAAATGAGCAGCACCAACTGTGATTAACGTGAAATAACTAATTGGAGCAAACCCCTGGAGAGAGAGGTAAGGGTTAGAGATAAGAGAAGCACAAAGCTTTCTGTTTGCTCTTTTTGAATGAAAGACTCCCGGTGATGAAATTCCTCCCTATTGGTATGCCGGGTGGGACTTTGCCTCTTGCTCGCAGACGTTTTAAAGGGTGACCTTTCAAGTCACTCAATGGATGTGCCACGTACCTAAATATCCATTGTTCCTTCTAATGAAACCTTGGTTCTGCTCTGTCCTGCCCCGTGGGAAGGGGATGTGCGAGCCTGCTGCAGGCAGCCAGCTGTTCCTGGGCAGCACAGCTGGGCTGGGGACGCTGCAGCCTCTGGCAGCAGCTGCTTTCCGAGGAAAAGGGATCGACATGAAAAGGTTTTCTCTGACAATGAAGCTTCTGGACACCTGAGTGTGTGTTTGTCTGTTCAGATTAGATTTGGAGAGCTGGGAAACTGCCTGGCTGCCTGCTGGAGACTGAGACTGAGTTGTGTTCCTTTGGTGCAACCCCAAAGATTTTGCAGTCTTTGGCAAGTGAGGAGGAACAGGCTGACAAGGGTTTATTTCTTGGTGCAGAAGGTGCTTGAGCCCGTGGTGGGAGACCTGTTCCTGTGGCAGCTGGGCACAGCACTGGGTTCTCTGAGCCTCCTCAGTTTGACTAAGACTTTCATCCAGCAGCTGGAAAAAAAATTCCAGTTGTAAGTGCAGTTGAAAGAGCTGTACTCTCACAAGTGTTTCCACTCTAATAGATCAGCTTGTGAGGCAGGGATGAAGGATCTGCAGTGTCTCTGCTGGTGCTGCTCTGAGCTCCCCAGAGCAGGGCTGGGTTGTGCCCACAGTCCCCAGGGCCAGCTCTGGTCCCTGGGCTCCAGCCCCTCAGCCCCTGCACAAGTGGCTGCAGGTGGCCCCAGGTCTGCTGGGGGACAAATCAATAAACCAACAAAACTATTTAGCTGTGAGCTATCTGTATTTTTCCTATTTCTTTTTTCAAAACAACCATGATAGTGCAAGCTCCAGCTAGCAGCATTTCCCTCTGGAAGTTGGTATTTTGAAGTGCAATAAAAATAAGAACAAATACCCTGAAAATGCCCAGGTTCAGAGCATTCTGGCCAGTCTCCTGAGCAAGGGGAGCTGGTTGCTCCTTAATTATAGATGAGGAGAGAAACAGGTTTTTCAGCCCACTGGAGATTTGAGAATCCTGGTGCTGGAATGCAGAAGCAGTTTTGGAGGACTGTGGTTCAGCAGGTCCTGGCTCTCGGGGTCCAGTGGCAGCTCTGTCCCCGTTCTGAGCCAGGAGAGCTGCAAGCTCCTGCTCTGGGTGCAGCACTCTGACTGATGCCTCCACCCCAGGGCTGGTGCCAGGAGTGTCCTGCCATGGGGCTGGTGCAGGTCCATGGACTCACCACCCCTGCACTGTAAATGCAGGGAATTCTCTGCAGCCTGCAGCAAATGCAGTTTGACAGAAGAAGGAATGTGATGCAGGGTCTGGGCAGACCCTGAATTACAGCTTGAGCCAAATGAGCAATGCAGACAAGCCCTGATACCCACTGACAGTGCTGGTCACTCCCAGCTCTGGCTGTGAGGAACATTCAGGGACTGCTGAAGCACTTCAGCTTCAGAAGATAAAGTATTTCAGCCTCCCTGATCACAGAGAACATCTCTAGTTACCAACCAGAGAAATATTCTTCAAAAAAACCTGTGTGTTCACTCCGAAGGAAAGAAGCTCAGGTGGTGGGAGAGTAAGAGCTATTCTTTACTTTTTTTTTCCCTGAAAAATAAACCAGCCCATTTGTACATTGATTTATCAAGCTTATCCCAACTGTCTTCCAGCCAGGATTCACAATCCTAGCTTTCTGTTTCTCTACATGCTCCAGCACACAGATATGACTTTCAGAGTGGAAATCAATACATCTGCAGGACGCCTCTGGTGCTAGCAGAGTCCACAGCTTCTTTGATTAAGCTCTACTAAAGCATAATTATCTGGAACGCCTTGCTATTTCCTTGGCACTGCTCACACAGCTTTCCAAGCAGGAAGCATTTCATCAGGGCATTGGAGCCCCACTCAGCACACGCTGGAGAGAGAGGATGACCATCCTGGGGCCAAGGAAAGGTTCCTGGAACACCCAGTTCAGCAGCATGGGGAAAGCAGCGCCGTGTTTGAGCCTGACCTGGTTCTGGGGCAGCCCTGGGCTCTCTGCCAGAGACCAGAGCCCTGGGCTTTGCTGCTGCTGCTGCTGCTGCTGCTGCTGGGCAGCCTGGGGGTGACAGCAGAGGGAACCTCAACACCCCAGCTTCTGCTCAGGACAGCACGGATCTTCTGGGACCTGCAGGGACAGCTGCCCTAGCCTCTGGGGACACCGTGGGGCTGTGCTGGGCTCAGCACCCCCTCCCCAGCCCCCCTGGTTCCCAGGGTGCTCCTGCCCCGGCAGCCCAGGCCGGCTCTGCTCTGTCTCTGCCATTCACTCCTGGCCACGGTAACAAAGCAATGCCACTGTGCCATTATCCTCTGCTCCAGCAGGAGCAGAAGGAGAACTGTCATGTTAACATTTCAGCTGACTCCAGCCTCCCCCTTTTCTGCTCCTCTCCAAGGCTGTGTGTAAAATCCGCCCCCTCTCCCTGCACTGCAGGAGCTGCTGCACAGCATTTCCCTGGCTGTGCAAAGCCCCCAGTGCTGCACAGCATTTCCCTGGCTGTGCAAAGCCCTCAGTGCTGCACAGCATTTCCCTGGCTGTGCAAAGCCCCCAGTGCTGCTGCACAGCATTTCCCTGGCTGTGCAAAGCCCTCAGTGCTGCACAGCATTTCCCTGGCTGTGCAAAGCCCTTGCTCCTCAGAGGCCTGAGGCACCCAAGGCACTGCCAAAGCCAGGCTGGGTCAGGATGGCTGCCTGGTCACCGTGGGCTCCACAGGAGGGTCTAAGTCCTGCGGGGCTGTGCCACCTCGGAATGGAATTTTGGAAGGTCTCAATGTCTGCAGAGTGGGTGAGGCTGGCCAGGTGTCAACAGCCACATTTCAGCCCCTTCTTTCCTGCTTGGGTGGCAGGTTTGGTCAGAGCTGCAGATGTGACTTGCTCTGTGACAAGGGGCGGAGGTCGAGCAGTGGACACAGGAGGGAAAATTTCCACACAAACCAATTCCTGTGGCTGTCGGGCACAGCCAGCGTGGATCCTGCTGGGGACCACTGGTGCCCCGTGTGAGGGCTCTGCTCTTCAGGTGTGCTGAGGAAAGGCTCTCTGAGAGCCACCCAAAGGCCAGCCCCACAGTGATGCTTGGCTGGTGGCTGGGGGGTCACACAGGGCTCACACAGGCCAGCTCCTCCCCTGGGGATGGCAGCAGCCCCATGCCCACCTTGTCCCTGGAGCTGCTGCTCCAGAGAGCAGGCTTCTCTCTGCCACAAAGGTCTTTGGCTTTCCTGGGTGAACACCCCAGCCTTGAGAGCCACCTGAGGAATGCCTGAAGGCCCTGGTGTTCCTGACCTCGTGGGCTCACCTGGGAGAAGGGGAAATCACTGCCAGCACCTCTCCAAGGGCCCGTGGTGCTTGGTGGAGGGGTGGGGGGATCTGAGAGCCAAGCTCCAAACCGCTGGACACAAGCAGTGAGGATGTTCTCAGGCTCCCCCTGAGATACTGCCAGATAAAGAGAGGAAAATCAAAGATCTTGTTCCTTGGCCCAGCCAGCAGCCAGCCCAGGCCTGGTGCAGATGATCCGAGGCAGCTGAGCAGAGGATGAGGATCAGCACCCAGCAGGACCTGTGCTTCTCCAGCGCCAGGAACATGCTCTGACCCACATTCCTGCTCCCTCCAGGGAGCCTGCAGTGGCTTTTTCAGAGTTTTGGGAAATCATCTTGCTCTACTTTCATTCCGTGAGGCTTTAAAGCAATTCTCCTCTATAGCTCAGTTCATCCACTGCAGCTGGACTGCCTGAATATGATTTATGAGAAATCTTAATGGTGAGCCACTCCAGCCTGCTTGGGCTTTAAGCTTTACTGAAAAGGGATAAAAACAACTCTAAAACCAGCAAAATGAACTAAGGGCCTTTTGCAGCTGTACCTCAGTGCACAAGGTGCACAGGGACTTCTTTCGTGCTGAGGTTCACTCATTTCTTGTGGACACCCACTCTGTGAGGCACCAAAAAGCTGACTGTCCCGGGGTGAGAGGGATCTGCAGCCAAAAGGGATCACTTCAGGATGCTGGAAGAGAATTTGCAGTGCTGATTTTGCCTTTGTGGGTTTGTTCCAGGTGACCAACACCAGTAGAAATAATAAGTAATTGACATATAATGGAAAAGGGGATACCCAGGACCTGCAATGTGCTGATGGTGAGATGCTGATAACGGCTTGTGGAATTTGAGGTTTACTTGAGCTGCTGCTTTTTCTTTCTGATCACACAGGCAGTTACAGAAGGACAATTTGGCTGAGGCAGCTTTGTTGTGTTCCACGGGCACAGCTGACCCGGGGCCAAGCACAGCCTCCTGCGGTGGATTAACCACTCCAGCTGTTTTCCTGCCCAGGTCCATCTGTGTTGCACCTTCCTCATGTCCCTGCAGCTGCAGAGGGCAGAGGCAGCCAGGAAGCTCAGGGAGTGCTCAGCACCCCAGCTCATGCACTGCAGCTTGTCCCTGCCTTCCTTTGTTGTGTTTGCAAACCTTGCCCCTGGGTGGGGGGCTGGTTTCTGAAGTTCCTCACTCCAGGGCTTGGGAAGCCGTTTTCTTTGTACCAGGAGCTGGGTTTGGATGTGAATGCCAGGACTGTCCCCAAATCAGGCTGATTCTGAGCCCTCTGCTCTGCACAGCAGCAGCCAGGGGCTGTGGGGGTCTGTGGTGGGCACATCCTCCTGCCAGGGAGCTCCCTGCCCTGCCCTGCCTGCCCTGCCTTCCCTGCCTTCCCTGCCCTGCCTTCCCTGCCCTGCCCTGCCTGCCCTGCCCTGCCCAGCTGTGGATCCTGACAGTCACTCGCTAACCCCTTCATCCAGGAGGCGCTTCCTAAGGCAGGACACTCCCTTTACACGGCCCGAGGCAAGGGAGCTTTGTTTGTTTGCTCCCAGTGAGTGCCCAGGGCCGGGCAGCCCTGGGCAGAGCTGCACAAGCAGCACAGGTCAGCAGTGGGGTTGCACTGGGGCTGCTCATCTCAGCTGCTGGGAGCACACCCAGAAAGAAAGATGGGATCATCTGTGCCACACCATTCTCACACATCCAGAACAGCCAAAGAGGAACACCAGGAACCTAAGGACGATCTTTGGCACCCCTGGTGAAGGTACAGCCAGACAAGACAAGAATCCCACAGGCTCATGCAAAGGCAGAATTTAGCCTGGTGCTGGAAGGTCCAAGCAGGCCAGCTCAATGGAACCCAGCTCCTGCTTGGGAGGACGTGTTTGCAGCTGGAGGTGACAAGACCTGAGTGGGGGCTGCAGTGAACAGGCCCAGAGCAGCTGAGCCCCTGCAGTGCCCGGTGCTGATCCAGGGCCCCGGGTCCAGCTGAGCTCGGGGAGCAGGTCCTGCCTTGTCCCGTGTGCTGGGGGTGACCAGGCCCTGCTGGGGATGCTGATGGCACTGCCAGCAGCCTGCTCCTGCTCTTCCCTCAGGAGCCTCCTCTCCAGGACAGCCCAGGGCCCCTGAGGCTGCCTCTCCTTTCTCCAGTGGGCCTTTTAGAAGCTCTTTCTGTCTCTTCCCTTGACATCATTTAGTGCTCGGCATCATTTTAGGGAACATAAGGTTGTGTTTGGGATATTCAGTGCTTTAGTAGTTTCCTTCTTGACCTCTTCTCGACCTTTTTCTCTTGGGTGAGTGTTATGCAGGGAGAAATTGCCTTTCCCTTTTCACATTTCTCTATCTGTAAAACAGTAAATGGCAAAAAGCTCTGGTAATTCTTGTTAAAAGCCCTCTAGTCCTTAAGTGAGCCCCCAGACAACAGATTGAAAAGGCAACAAAGGGGAGGAGAGAGAGGGACAAAAGGGATGTAAACAAGTCTCTGCTGCAAAAGCCAGAGCAGCCAGTGAAAGCATCACAGGAGCAGGGGTCCGAGAGGCTGGAGGTTTTTGGATGTTTTTGAAATATAAGCTTAATAAATATTAGAAATCATCTTTAGCCACATGCTAGGTTTCTCCACTCTCTGTGTTATTTTTTGACATTGGATCTTGGCCCAGATCCTTCATTCATAGCAAGACAAACTCTCCTAATCCTTGTTTATAGCTTGGAGAGACAGTACTTTGTGGTGGTTATATTTGTGAGGGATTATTGGCTTGGTCTGTGTGCTTTCAAACACTGTTCTTTGCTCCTTACAGGCAGCCAGGGATGATTTCAGCAATGAGAATCCTCACAGCAACTAATTTCAATGTCTTTCCATTTGCCAGTGGTTAACTTTCCCATGGCCAAGTAAAAATCTTTGAAGGAGAACCAGGAATTTTTTTACAGTTCATGGGCTCTGACCACTAGTCCAGACCTGGACAAAGAAAGGACAGAACCTGGTGTATAATGGCAAAAATGTGTTCTATTTCAGAGGTAAAATTCTGTACTCCTGAAGATCCTGGATGTCTGTCTTTGCCACTTGTTTTGGGGAGAGGCTTTGAGCATTTAAATGGCTCCTGTGGGCAGTTTTCCAGGGGGTAGGACACCAGCAGTGCCACACAGTGTCCCTCGTGGCTCTGGGCACAGGCTTTGTCCAGGAGCCTCTCCTGGGGGGCTGGAGGCACTGGGATCCTGGTGGGGCCTGAGCCCCAGGGCCAAGGGCTGGTTAAGCAGTTTGTTGTGTCTTCCAGCTGGGAGCAGAGGCAGAGCTGAGTCCAGTGCAAATCCTTTCATGCGAGGACTGTGCTTTTGTATTGATTTTGTAAAGCACCAGTTAATATGGGAATAATAGCTGGGTGTTTATTCTTAAAAGGGCCAGACTGTTCTGCCAGGAAAACCAGGATCCCTAACAGCCTTGAGATATTTTTCTCGTTTTGTTCACAATATAAATGATACTTGAATTAATATTCATGTTGGAACAAAATCTGAGGGGGCCTTGGTAGCAAACCAGTAAACAATGCGAGGAAAAATGGCTTTTTATGGCTGCACAAAGATGCAAAATGACAGGGGGATTGGGAGCTTGTTTTCTTCTGTCACATCTCCCAAGAAAGCAGAGCAAGTGTTCTGTGCCCGTGTTTTGCTTTGCCTTTGCCCAGGGACATTCGTTATCCTCACCACACAGGGGGTGACAGGGCTGCGTGTCCCCACGTGGAACAGGGACACTGGGGTGAGGAACCAGGGAGAGCCAGGGGTGCAGGGAGCACTGGCAGGGGGGCCTGTGCTGCTGCACAGGGTGGGATAAAGAACCCACTCCAGGGAGAGCCAGGGGTGCAGGGAGCACTGGCAGGGGGGCCTGTGCTGCCGCACAGGGTGGGATAAGGAACCAGGGCTGCCGCACAGGGTGGGATGATCTCCGGGACACGGGCCCTGTGCTGCCCAGCCACGGCCTGGCTTTGCTGCCCCAGGCCTGGGGCTTTCCTCCCTCCTTTCCTCCCGAGTCAGCAATAGCTCACCAGGAAGTGTTGCTGCTTTATTTTGAGCCTCCAGAGAATTCCTGGGAAGTTCCCCCAGCTGGCAGGAACTGCGGGCTATGAACTAAGTTGATGAGTGCCTGCCTCTCATTCCATTGTCCAAAACCAAGGGATGAACCCAGATTAATTACAACAGAGCTCGTTTGTGTACAGCAAACACCTCTGAGGAGCCTTGCATTTGCTGTAGAAGCAAATCTGTACCAAGGAGGGTATTTTACAGCCATTAATGCAAGCTGAACACAGATTGTTCTTCCAGACGGTCAGTAACTACCACAAACTACTGCAGCAGCTTCTTGTTGCTGTTATCCCATTTCCTTCAGGTACTTATGGTGCACTCACAGAATCCCACATTGCTTTGGGGTTGGGAGGGACCTTAAAACCATCCAGTGCCACCTCTGCCATGGCAGGGACACCTCCCACTGCCCCAGGCTGCTCCAGCCCCAGTGTCCAGCCTGGCCTTGGGCACTGCCAGGGATCCAGGGGCAGCCACAGCTGCTCTGGCAACTTGCTAAACCTGTTATCCCTCCTTCCTGTGCCTCCTGAGCACCTTCTGCATGTGCAGTGAGCAACTGGCCCAAGGCCATCTGTTCCTCTGCTGCTCAGAGGAGAAATCAGCCCATCAATTCCAGCATTACTGTTTGTGTTCTCAGCTTGTGCCAGTGGAAGCAAGGGCAGGAGACAAAAAATGATGGAGGAGGTTTATTCTGAAGGATATTACCCTGCTTATCCTGTTCACTTTTTGGGCTAATGGAGATGACCATATGCAGTTTTAGATTGGGAAAGATGACTGGGAGGAACGGGCATTTCCCAGCTTCTCCATCTCTATTTGTTCACCCTTAAGGGTCTCTTTACAAGGTGGATCTGGGCTAGGAACAAGAGTCCAGGGTTATGCCATCTGTGCACAGCTCTCATGGGATTCAGATTATTTTGCTCATTCACAAAGTTAAGAACACCCTGAACCCTGCCTTTTCTTGCTTCCTCACTGAGGTATCACTGCAGTGCCTTTTTCTTTCTTCCCTGCACTTGGGAGCCTATTAACATACCCCCAGGAAAAAATGGAAATAAAAATTGCAGCCTAGATGAATCAACCCATACAGCTGATAAAAGGCCTGGTTGCTGCTTTTTAATCTGCTTTGAAGAAGAATAAAAAAAAAATTATGGACACTGAAGGAGTTTGTCATGTGGCTGCATGAGAAACCTCCAAAGGCCTTGTGGAGGGGCAGCAGAGGAAGGCTCTGGTT
Organism: Cettia cetti; assembly: GCA_013401135.1. NCBI lineage: Eukaryota > Metazoa > Chordata > Aves > Passeriformes > Sylviidae > Cettia > Cettia cetti. The sequence goes on along the minus strand of VZUI01013416.1, from coordinate 31,107 downwards.
CCTGTGCTGGGCATTGCCAGGCACTCAGGCAGGGTGTGGGGTGGAGCCAATTCTGCTCCACAGAAACCTGACAAGGGCTTTCATGGGTGCCCTGACAGGCTCAGCCAAAAGCTACACTTGCCATTAATTCCAGCTCATAAACTCCAGAGCTGCTGCAGACTGTGCTGGAGACTCAGCCATGGAACAAAGCTGCTTCGGGGGCTTCAAGAAAAGTGGTAATGGCAAGAAAAGCAGAAAACAGTTGTAACTGCCAGGAAATGATAAAGCATCAACATCAAGATGCATCACAGCACAAAGGCAGTTGCTCGATAACTTCTCTGGCACATGCAGCGAGTGGCTAAATAGCTGGAGAGGTGCCACCCAGCCCCTCCCGGGCAGTGGCTGCCAGCAGCTCAGCGAGCAGCACTGTGCCCAGGGAGTTCATGGGCACACCCCGGGGCACTGCTGCTCTGGCAGCTCTTGGAGCCCTTTTGGGGTGGGGGCCAGGCTGTGTGGGAGGCTGGGACACCCTGGGGCTGTGGCTGGGGACTGGGGTGGGCGCCTGAGCCCAGTCGGGTTCTGCACCGTCGCTTGGGTTTTCAACTGCACACAGACTGGGGGCATTTCCCACTGGCTTTAATGCAGAACATCACGCTTCCAAAGCTCCCGAGCTCGAGGGGTGTTGCTGGTCCCCTCTGCTGCCGTGTCCTGCTGGGTCAGTACCCCTGGGATTGCCCCAGGGGCCTGAAGGGCCATCCATGGTGTGCTGGGACGCTTCCATGACCTGCTGCTTGGATTCCTGACCAGGAGGATCCTGACCCTGCCCTTCAGGGATGATGCTGACAGACTTCTGCAGTGCAGGAGCTTGAGCTTCCAAACAAAACTGTGCCATAATGGACAGTCCAAATGCCTCGTTCCTGCCCCTGAGGATGTGTTCTCTGGGGGTTGGCTTTAGCAGCGACCCCTTTGTGTGCTTGTGGGAGAATATTCTCACCATCACCAAGGGCAAGGAGGCAACATCCTTTCCTGCCACCCTTCAGCACTCAGTGCAAGGTTATTGTTGCTAAACAGGGTGAGGAGAGGTTTCCTTTGGGAAAGAATTCCTGGGATTTGGGTGGGGGAAAACAAAGTAAATATTTCCTTCATGGCAGATGTTCATATAACTGCTCTGAAATTTGCTTATTTTCATCTTATGGGATCTGCAATTTCAGAACTAATCCCCCAGTGTGTAGTCTCGGTTGTTAGAAGCTGGGGTAAAAGAAAAACACAGGTAGGATTTCTGATAGAGGAAAAAACCCTACTGACTACTGAAAAACTGCCTGTCCTGCCAGTGCTGTCTAGTCTGCTCAGAGTTAATATTCTTTCACCTTATTTCCTCAGAAATATGACTGTTATTTTTTCCCCTGGTTTCATGGAACCGATTTGCATCCGAGATGCATTTTCTGGGACCTCGGCAGTGATGGGACTGGCATTGCCTCTCTAAACAGAGCACCATATGCTTCCTTCTGCTGTGTTTGCTGCCTGCAAAACCCTCCCAGATAATCTCCCTGGCTGAGTACATGACAAAGTACCAGAAAGGCGTTACCACACAAATGCTGACACTCCTACAAAAGGGGAGAAGTGATAAATGCTTTCCTGTGTAGAGAAAAAGATAAGGATGTATTTTGGGAACCAAGCTGACAGTTGCAATACCTGCGAGTATTTTTAAATTGAGATCGGGATTGTAAGGAAAGGTAGATAGAGGCTATCATTAAATCTGCATTGGTTTATTTGAAAAACAAACACTGTATGTTACTTTCAAAGCGTCTCTTATCAGAGATGCAAAGGAATTGCATTGGGGTTTTCAAATGCATCTGAGGATGAAGGGCCTTATTTCCTTTCACATGAACTCAGCAAGAGTTACTCCCAGATCAAACCTGGGGCTTTTCCTTTTAGAAGTGGAAATTCTTGTTTTTCAGTCAAGCAAATAACAATACAAATTTCAGAGAATACACACTATTCAGCCATGCAGGAAAACCCCACCACATCTGAGGAATGGCTTAGGAAGAAAAGTGTTGCTTTTCAGAAAAGCTGCCAGGCTGCGCTGGTCCCAGTTCTTCTGAGGTTTTAGGACTGTCTGTCCTTTGGGGAGCGCTGTGCGGATCTGGTGATGTTTGTCTGGATCTCCTGCCTGCCAACACCGGCTGGAAATGAGATGTAAGTAAACATTCTGATCAGCTTTGGTTTAAACGGAGCAGCTGCTGCGGGGACACTCTCCCTGCAGTCCCCGGCCAGGACGGGGACAGCTGCTCCATCTGACACCGAGGGCTCTGCTCCCGGCCCGCAGACCCGGGCACGCTTCCCCCGGAGTCCCGAGAAGGGTTTGTCGTGGCTGCGAGCACGAGTGCAACAGGGCTTGGGGCGGATCCTGCCCCGGCCATCCCCTCCCAGCCCGTCCTGCCTGCGCTCCGGGCTGCCCGGGGACGTGAGGGGACCGCCGAGCACTGGAACATTGCTCAAGGCATCGACACAGCAGCAAACGATGATAAATTACCCTTTGTGCCCCCACTGGGAAGGTTGCACAATGGTCATTAACCCTCAGTAGGTCTTGTGCTTCCCGTGGAGGGGTAATGGTGGCACTCCACGCTGCCAGCTCGGTCAGGGCTGGGCTGTCACCAGCAGCAAGGGGGAAAGCTTCCTCACAGGAGGTGTTATTACTATGTCAAATCTGCAAAAGGGAGAAACATCACCTGAATTTCGGCAGACTACCACGAAGAACAGGTCGGTGTTAATCTCCTCGGGCAGCAGGTAGAGCTGCATAGGTGTTGCTGCTCTTCTGGCCGCTCAGTCCTTTGCTAATTATCAAAGCAGAGAGATTTCCCTCCCTCGTTCATTCTGCTCAGCTTCTCCCGTCGGCTTCATTTGTCTCTTACAGAGACGCTCCCCGTGCCTGTTTAGAGCAAGGGCTGCAGTTTCACATTTGTAATCCGTGGGCTCTCGCTTCCAATTTGCCTCCTGCCGCCGCTCATTACCGCGGGCTGTGTTCCTGGGAGCGCTCCAAGGGAAAGCTGCCCCGCAGCCCTTCCCTCGGGACCGGCGGCCTCACTGCTGATCCCCTGCTCCTGCAGCGCCCATCAGCCCCACTGCTGATCCCCTGCTCCTGCAGCGCCCATCAGGCCTGCCCCACTGCTGATCCCCTGCTCCTGCAGTGCCCATCAGCCCCACTGCTGATCCCCTGCTCCTCACTGCTGTGGGGTATCTGTGGAATCACGGGACTGTTTAGGTGGGAAATCCCTCTAACACCACTGAGTCCAACTGTCCCCATCACCGCCAAGGCCACCACTAATCCATGTCCCCAGGTGCCACATCTACATGGCTGTTAAACCCCTCCAGGGATGGGGACTCCATCGCTGCCCTGGGCAGCTGTGCCAGGGCTGGACAGCCTTTCCATGCAGGAAATTCTCCTCGTGTGGGATTGAGGTCGTCCATCTGTGCATGCTGGGGGCACTGATGGGATCACCCTGGTAACCTGAGCAGCTTTGCCCAGCACAGGCAGCTCCAAGTGCCAGGAAGGCAAATGTCTGTTCTGCACTACGAGTTCTGGTGGGCAGAGGCAACAGCTGCTGTGCAAACAAAGTGGGAACATTGTTTTGGACTGCTCCCATGGCTCCTGTGCCTCCACAGCAGCGTTTCATGCCTGGGTCCTGCCAGCCCTGTGTGGGCAGTGCTGCCCAGCTGTGCCAGATGTGCCTCCCTGCACATCCCCTCACAGCAACAGGGCCAGCAGTGGGGTTTGTGTTCCTGTGACAGGAACATCACAGCTGTGGGGAGAGCAGCACCCAGGCAACAACAGTCGTGTTCTTAGAAGCAGACAATTATGTGAGATCCTTCTGTTTCCATGAAAGGCAGCAACAGTTTTGCCAGGAGCTGTAAAACTTGTTGAGTTCAGAAGTTTCTTCATTAGTGAATAGCCCCAAAACTTCCCTGAGAAGGAAGTAATTTGGGCTTCAGACAAAGCTTTCAAGTAATTTGAAATAGTTTCATTTTGAAATTAATTTTATTGTAATTTTGGAAGGGTCAAGATGCACAGAATTACCCAAGTACAATTTTCTTGAAACCAAACACTCTGGAGAGTTTAAACAGGAGTTTTGCAAACAGTCACAACAATCCCGTTGTCTGTAAGCACCAGGCATACTAATGAGGCACAAATTCCCTGAAATAAGAGCTTGATCTAACTATGAACTTCCAAATTCTGAGGGTGTGGAGCATAATCTGCCCTAAGTGCAGGGCTGTGCTGTGCAGTGCCAGTGTGGGGAGCAGGGGAGCCTCTGCTGTCCCTGTGCTGTGGCTGCCTGCATGGAGCCCCGAGCAGCTCCTCCCTGGAGCTGGCTGTGGAGCAGAACTGCCTGCAAAGCCCCAGGCCAGAGCTGGCTGCAGAGCTTTGTGGTGCAGGCCTCAGTACTTCTGCTCCCCAGAACACAGGAGCCTCCAGAAGATGAAACGCTGCGAAGGGAAAAGGATTTTTCTGCTGCCTTAAACCTTTGCAAAGCTTTTTCTCTTATGTGCCATGGAGTGATGGTGAGTCAATAGCCCTAGAAAGCTGAAAGTGCTGTGTAAGGCACAGGCTGCCCAAATGGATCTGTGCCCTCCTGACACGCTCCTTCCCTGCAGGGAACGGCCTGGGGAGTGACTGTGGTCCCTGCTACAGGCTGATGGCCCTGGCTCATCCTCTGTGAGCCCAGCCCGTGGATCCAACCCAAAGCCTTGCCCACGGGAGAACAGGCACAGTGCTGGTGCTGGGATGGGTGGGCTGGGGCAGGAGGGTGTTCTGCGTGTCACCCTGCTGGGAAGGGGCAGCACTAGCACCTGCACGCCTCGCCTGTGCCAGGTGAGTGCCTTTTCTCAGGGAGCGCAGGTGTCCTGCTCACTACAGCCTCTCCATGTGGAGCTGCTGTCAGACAGGCATGGGGGACAATGAGGACCCCACTGATGGCATTTTCTCTCCTAGTTTTGGGTTTCTTACAGCTGCTCAACTCCTTAAAATGACCTTTCTACTCCAGACTCCTCCATCCGTTTTTCCGATGGTGCTTGTCTGATTGAGCTGTTGCTCACTAATGTCAGAGGGAAAAAGAGAAAACTATTGGAGCTTTTCCATGTCTTGCCTGCTTGAAGCTCCTGGAAGCCCCACTCAGTGCATTTTTTTGTTTTGTTTTGTTATGATATTACATCAAGAGTTGTTTTTTTAGGGAAAAAACCCCTTGGTGTCCTCAATTTCACTCTCTTGGTCTCTGGGTCACTGTGCTGCTGTTGGGATGCTGTTGGAAGCATGGAGAGGCATCTTTGGGAGTGTGCAGGGCTCCACTGGGAGATGCTTGGGGATGGGGTGTGTTAAATCTGCCCCTTGGCACAGCCTGCACAGGGCTGTAGCCCCTCAGTCCTTGAAGCATTTATCCAAGGACAGACATGAGTCACGGCCGCTTCCTCTCAGCACAAGGACATTTAGGAAGATAATAGGTGGGAAAAATAACAGTTGATCCTGAGGCTGAAACTAGAAGCTGTTTCTGAATATAAATTAGAATGTGACCTCAAACTGTCCTGGTTCCTGTCTGCTTGGCAGTGTCTCTCCTTGCCCGAGTCCAGCCTTTGTTTTTCCTTTGTCCCTCTGTCACTCCATATTGGAACCCTCTCATTTGTCCTGTGACTGGCACTAGCCCGTGCTTGCACGTGCAAGACAATGCAGCCCGTCTGGAAAGGGGTGCTCTCCATCCCACCCTGTGGTGACAGGAAAATCCCACATTCATCCTGCAGGGCTGGCTCTGGACCCTGCTTTCCATGGGCATGGCCAGTCTGTTTCTGCAATGAGTCCCTGACACCTCTCCCAGGGCACAAAACCGGAACTTTTCATGTTCAACGCTGCCAGGATGGGAGATGCTGCAGCCTCTGTCAGCTCCCTGCTGACCATTCCCGGTGCTGCCCTGCTGAGGAGGCCACGGGGCCAGGGCTGGGTGGGCACGGGGGGCTGGCAGCGCCAGTGACACCGCCCGTCCTTCACCCGCACGCTGCAGTAGGGGCTTGCTTTGTGCACACAGCTTGCCTGGGGAGGCACTGCAGAAAGGGAGCAGAGCACCGGGCTGGCTGAGCAGCCCTGGTGAGGCCTGGGCCCCGCTGGGCCGTTTGCTGAGCCCACGCAGGGCGGCGCCACGGCAGCGTCACTGTGGGAGCCTGGCCAGGCCTCGTGTCATGGAGGGGCTGTGCTGGCCTTGGCAACCCTCGTGTCATGGAGGGGCTGTGCTGGCCTTGGCAACCCTCGTGGTTTGGGGAAGGTCTGGGCTGGCCTCGCTGGGCCTGGTGTCACGGCGTGTGTGGGAGCAGAGCCCGCTCCCCTGCTCCCCCGCTCCTGTCACTGGGCATCAGCAGGGATTTCCATGAGCTCCTTGTGCTGCTGCGGTACAAGCAGAGTGTCAGTGCAATCAAACAGTCACTGCAGCCCTGCTTAATCAGAGTGTACAGTTTATTTTTTTACATAGTAAATTTGCTATGATCTAGGTCAGTGCTTGCGACACCAAATTCCCCTTCCAGAGCTGTTTGTTAAGCTTTAAAACCCCCACAAAATCCCAACTTACAAGGGCTTTCAGACTTCCAGCTTGTAGAGTGGCCCTTGCTGTATTTTGGCACTCGGCTCCCCAGGGGAAAAGTTTGGATTTCTCTTTCTGGCTTATGCTGACTATCCTTTGCTTTGCCAAGCTCAGAGTACCAAATTTGCTTTCCCCCTGCCATAATTTCATTAATCATGAACTAGTTTTTGTTTCAAATAAGAGAGATATGAGAAGAGCTGTGGTCAATAAGCACAGGCCAAAGGAGTAACTGGGAATATCGATTGGGAATGAAGGGCTGATGTAATAAACTGCTGTCTGGAAGGAAGGAAGGCTGAATATGCACGGAGGGCCTGGCACCAGGCTGGGTTGCTCTTCCTACAGGCTTTCAGAATGAAATAAGATTTTTTTTTTGTTTTTTTGTTTTTTTTTTTTTTTTGAATTGAATCACTTTGTGGTAATAAAATACCAACTTTTGTCATTGCAATGCTCATCCTCCAAAAGTAGGTCTTGGCATTTTTTTCCTCCTTCAGGCTTGGTTCAGATCACCAACCTGGTGTGCTCACGTGCTGCCGTTTGTCCTCGCCTACTTTCATCCTAATCTGATGTGTCACCATAAAAATGGGGTGACTGAGCAGCTTCAGTTCTTGGCAACCTGGATTTAATGGAGTTGGTGGGGAAAGCAAGCAGCAAAATTTGTTTCCTTCAGCAAGACTTGGCGTGGCCCCTGGTTTGTCAGGTTGGATTCTTCAGCATGTGTCACGTTAGGGGACACTGTGGGACACTGGGGCAGGGCTGAGCTGTGGCTGCAGGACACTGGAGCTGCAGAGCCCCAGGCAGTGCTGCCCGAATTCCCAGTGTGGTGAGTGCCTCTGCTCACACAGCTGCACTTGCTGGTGGCTGGAAATGCCCCCGTGGGCTCCTCTGGCCCGGGCTCAGCTCTCTGCAAGGACCCTGAGGAGGCTGTGGGAGCTGGGCTGGGTTAGTCCAGAGAAGGGAGAGGGGCTCCCATCAATCCCACAAGCATCTCCAAGGGCTGGCAGAGGATGGTGCCAGGCCCTGTTCAGGGGTGCCAGAGACAGGACAAGGAGCAATAAACTCAAACACAACAAGTTCCACCTCAACATGAAGAAGAACTTCCTTCCATGGAGGGTGGCAGGCACTGAACAGCTGCCCAGGAGGGGGCTGGAGCTGTCCTGGGGTGCAGTAACAGGTTCTGCAGTCAGCAGTGCTGTCTCCACACCCACACTCCGTCCTGGAACAGCTCATGGCCAGTACCCATGGGATGGTTGCTTACCATTGTTATTATTCAATTTTCTGTCTGAAACATTGGAGCAATGTTTCAAAAGGGTGTTGTGACAGTGAGATACTATCTCGAATTCTTATGGCCTCTCTATTTTTCTGCAAAACCATACAGCACCTTTTTTACTAATGAGTGTTAGGAGTAATTAAAACTAAATTGCAGCTCTCAAAAGAGGCAAACAGAGCAGAGGGAGTGAGCCTCTCTCCTCACTTCCCTGGCATGGAAGTGCCAGAGCTTCACTGTCCATCTCACTGCTCTTCTACAAGGAAAGGTTTTAAAGGCTCAGGAGCAGAATTTCAGGAGCCATTGGAGTCAGGGCACTGGGGGCCTCCATTACTGTTGTGCTCTCAGGGCTGATCTATTATTACAGCCTCTTGCACTTTGTGCAAGCCAATTAAAATGAATAAGTGTACTCTGATCTAATATCCAAGTCACTTTTTGGCACACAATCATTCATCATAAATGCACATAAAACTAGAATTCAATTAATCAGCTCATACAAAGAGCCTGTCTCATGCTATTTTTTCCTAATACATTTTTTTTCTTTGAATAAAAATGTAATTGTCAGTGCAAAATATCAAACCAGAGCCACATAACAAATAACTATGGATTTGTAATTAAGCCCAATAAAGCCTAAGATGGAGTATAAAAGGCAGAGAGCTAAAATCCAATTAAAACTTATTATGAGAAATACAATGCCAGGATATTTTTCAGGCAGAGAGCAGCAAATTCTGGTCTGTAAGAGAACCCTGCTTTGGATTTGATAATGAAACCCGAGGTCTGGTGCCCTGAGTGAGGAGCAAACAAAACGCGAGAGGAGCCAGGGACAGCGCAGGGAGGCTGGAAGGGCCCCTCCCATCCCGGGGATGCGCTGCTGTAACCAGAGCCGGCTCCTCCGCCTCCCCTCCTGCCGGGCTCCGTGCTGGTGCTCAGCTGGGAGAGCCTCATTTCCCAGGAGCGTGGGACACCGGGGCTGGGCTGGCAGGAGACACCGGCAGGGACAAGGACACGGTGGCAGCTCCTGGTGGGCACGAGTTGGGTGCCCCAGCCCCCAGCGCCAGCATCCCTCATCCTCCTGCAGTGCCTCGGGCCTTGGGCTGGGAAGGGACCAGCACCATCGCTGCTGCCTCCGGGAAAGGAGGAAAATAAAATCCTGCAGCCTTGCCTGTGACTGACTTCACACACTGGCCTGACTAATCCATATTTCTCAAACAGAAATGGTTACAAATATAAATTGGTTGGTGAGGTCGTTTTTCTTTCACTTTTTTCCCCAGTCAGAAAGCTTCTTAGACATGGAAAATAAATGTGTGAAGTTAGCCTAGTCTGAAAACAACTGGACTTTGTGCTTAAAATGAAGAAAAGATAGATTAGATTTCTCTTCCCAGGGTTCTCATTGTTCCAAAATAACTATAATTATTCCCTTTTTCTTTTTTATTATTGAGTTCTTCCATTGTGTAACACATAATTCCCTTAACTAGCAGATTATTCCTGGCCTTGCATTTTATTCTGACCCTACCCTTTTTTAAAAATATGATTATAGGTACAACTCCCATGTGCCTATTTTATGTCTTTGTAGCATCAATGGTCTATTGACTAATACCCAACTGCATTGTTTATCCCTTTTATTTTTGCTAACGGCTGTCACTGCTTTTGCAGCTCGGTGGTTCTTCCTCTCTGTGACTCTCATGGGGATCTGCCTGGGCAAGGCTGAGGGTGGGCAACGAGACAGAGCTGGGAGCCAATGTCCTCCCTCCCTATGGAAAATGCTTGTCCTGCCACTTCCACACCTGGGCATCCTCCCTTTCCATGGCTTTATATTCCAACTCCCATGACAACCAACGTCCCAGCCCCCAGGAGAGACCCCTGTGCAGCCCCAGGAACCTCCAGGACCAGGCACAGCAGCTTCACCAGCACGAGGGAGCCCCTGCAGCCTGGTGGGTGCAACCTGCCCCTTGCTTTCCTCCAAGGGTGGAAACCCAGGGTGGGGTGGAGTGTCCCCCAACACAGCTGCCCCCACAAAATGGCTGTTGTGAAACCTGGGGAAAGCTGGGGTGCTTTACAGGGGAAAAGACCCCTCGTTTTCAGTGAGCTGGCTTTCAGAGGAGCCCAAGACGTTGTGACCAAACTTTGTCAGGCGAGCAGGTGGGAGCCCAGAAGGTGCTGTTTGTGTTCCTGCCCACGTGGCTGCCAGCAGCTGGGAGCAGGGCACAGGGGTGGGCACAGGCAAACCTGACCCTTCAGCTCCGCTCCTGCACTCTCAGCTCCAGGGGCTGCTGCCAGCCTGGCTCAGGGATGGCTTGAACAGGAACAGGCCGTGCTGCTGCCCTTGGCCTCACCTGCTCTCCTGCCTGTCCTGAGCATCCGACACCCCCGGGCCTCGCCCCTCACTGTTCAGCCTTCACACAGAAACCCTGACTCGGGCACTTCCTGGGGAAGCTGTGGGAGGCAAAAAGCATTCATGGGTTAAATACTGAAATCTTCTGCAGCCAAAATTGGAGACATTTTTTCAAAACAGCTCTTCTGTGCCTCTGAGTGTCTGAAGTGGTTCTGGGCTCCTGGGGAAGTGCAGCAGCTCTCGGTGTGACCCGGAGCACACGTGAAAGAACGAACAGTCACGGACACACGGACTGCTCCAGCTGGCCCCAGCTATGAGCACCTCTTAGGAAATCCTTGATTAGAATTCACTTAGAGCATAATCTCTCCCTCTTTTTCAGCTTTTATTAGCAACTCCTGTAGCAAAGCAATAGGGGAATGAGGTGACTCTTCTCACCAGATGGAGAGGAAGAGACAAAAGACACCTGAAATCAGAGAGGGAACAAGATCCCGGTTTGTGGGGCTGAACTGGAGATGAGAAGAAGACACCCTCTTGGAGTAATTTGGGTTTTTTTGTATTGAAACAAAATACTGAGCAGTCAGCCTATGAACTGTCAAACACAGTTATTTAGCATTAGAGGTAAATAGCAAGTATTAAAGTTGTCTGGTGGAGACAGCAGCAAGCAGTAACTCTTGGGTAGAGACTGAATCCCAGCGCTCAGCTATTTGTGCCTTGCAGCCACATCCACCCCAAAATGTCTTCTGCCATCTATTAATTCACTTGCCACACATCTCCTGTCTCTGAATTCTGACCCTCATTTAGCAGCTCTAACCTCAGCCCGTTGCCCTGGTAGTTAATAACGTCCCTGTGCAGGTGCTGGTGACGTGTGATCCATCCTGGCTCCGCGGGCTCTTCGTTAACAATTAACAGCATTAACAACACTCGATATGGTGTCAGCAGCTCTCTCATCACTGTGGGACTGTGAGGGGCTGTAATTGGAACCATCTGTTTGAAGTTTCTCTTCTCTCCAGCTAGCTGGTGGAGCTGTCGCCTGCTGCTCTTGCTGAAGCAGAGCTCATGGAGGATTCCTTCCCAGGGTCCGGTCCAGCCCTGCGCTCTGGCAGTGGGAAGCCATTCCCTGCATCCCGTCCCTCCAGGCCCTTGCCCAAAGTCCCTCTTCCTCTCTTTTGCAGACCCTGTGCACACTGGAAGGGGCTCTGCGCTGTGTCTGGAGCCCTGTCTCCCGAGGGAACACCCCCAGCTCAGCTGTCCCCCCCGGCCCCATGGGATGAGCACCTGGCGTCCAGCAGTGACTCCCTGCGGCTGAAGCCGGGCTGGGGAGAGTGGCTGTCCCCAGGCAGGCCGAGGAGGGGACAGGCAGGTGCCTGTCCCAGGGGCTCTCCTGACCGTGCAGGTGACTCTCCCTGCAGCTGGCTGCAGCACAGAAACAAAAGTTGGCTGAGGTGGAATCCTTTTCTCGGGTCTCTTCGGGGAGGAGGGAAGTGCTCTCCTCCCTCCTCACCGGTCCCAAAGCTCCCTCAGGGGAGCCCGGAGCTGCTGGGGAGCACTGCTGGCCTCGGGCAGGACACCTGCGGGATGCTCTGCCCTCCCTCGGGAGAACCCTTGTGGCTTCAGCCCCGGGCAGCTCCCAGAGCCAGAGCAGCCCCTGAACCCTGCACAATTATGCATGCGAGCTGCTTCTGGAATTAGCTGCACATGTTTATATTAACATGCAAATAAAGCAGCTTCAAATAAACCAAAATATGAAAATGTCTCTTCATTAGGTTCGGGTTTATGGCATAATTGATTTGGGGGGGTGCAAGGCTCTGATTACCTTCCTGATGCTGAAGGGAGCCACAGCAATCACACTGATAACAAACCATTAAACATATTCTATTAAATTACTGGTAATTCTGAAAAAGCTCAATATTGCACATGGGTTCATTTAATTTTTATGTAAATTTTATCCCTGATTTTGCAAAGTCTTAATAGTTTAACAGCAGATTAGGCTAAATTATTTTAATTGAATTTTATGTGAATTTTTCACTTCTGCCTTTAAGGAACCCATTCATAAAGGTTCTTCTTTCAGACATTTCCTCCAGACAGAGAGAGCTGGATGCTGGTGCCAGCTCTTCCAGCCTCACTGTAGGCCACCAGGCCCACTTAGATTTGAAATCCAAGTAAATCCAAATGTTGCTCATTTCACGTGGGATGTTCAAAGAGGAAGGAAATAGTGAGTTTGGAAACAGAACTAGAGGAGAGCAAAAGAAGCATCAAATTTGGGAACACCTTTTCCAGAGAGTCAGTGCCCTGAGGGTTTGGGCCATTTTTTTTCTTCATCAGGTAGGGTTTTTCACTGTTGAGATTTGGATCAGGATTCTTTATCTATAGTTTGGGTGACGTGCTGGACTGCTCCTCACTGACCCTTGCTAAGAAACAGCACCTGAACTGCACCTAGAGGTTGGCATTGCCAGGGTGCACATCCATGGGCTGCCTTTGATGTTCCCACCTGGCCCCTGGCAGCCCTGGGGCCGGGAGCAGACCCAAATCTGTGCCTTTGGGAGTGCAGCCCTGCTGTGACCCTGTGGAGCCATGGCACGGGACATTGCCACCCCTGGTGGCACCCGGGGCTGGTGATGAGACTTATCCTCTTTGGTTTTCTGAGCGTTGCTTCCTGTTTGTTTTTGTCTCTCTTTTTCTGCAGTTATTCTATTAGTACAGTGTTTCAAATGTCTTAACCAAAATAATGTCAAAGATTTCTCCTTGGGTGAGTGTGCCAACAGTAATCACTGCTGAGCCTGGAACAACTGGAATAAGGGAAGCTGCTAATGCTCCCTCGTTGGGGCTGAGGCCATTTCTTCACCTAATGCTTGCCTGTGGTGTTGGCTTCTTGGATCCAAGCACACGTGTGGGGTGCCAGCTCTTCTGCCCCATGGCCGCGGTGCTGTCCTTCCAGAGCCTGGGAGCACTGGCTGCTTCTGGAGCTCCCTGTGGGGGGAATCAACACTGGGAATTGCACCCAAAGGCACCTGAACCCCCTGCCGTGGATCCTCCCTTTCCTGCCTTTTCCTTTCTGCCTTTATGAGAGGGAATCTGTGCTCAATTCCTGCCCCAAAGGCAGCTGGGATGGTTTGGAATGTGGTCTTAAATAACCTCTCTTCTCAGCCATGGAATCAGACATTTGTGTGGAGCTGCAGCTCTAACAGGGCTGGGCCACGGCTGTGACATAGTCTTAAAAATGCTCTGAATTATTCAGTGTAAAAAGGCCCCTGATTATCCTAATTGTCTAATTGCCGAATGAGTCAGTCCCCTGGAGGCTCCCGGCTTTGGGAGCGATCCGGGGAGCCGGGCCCTGCCCGAAGGGATGGAAGGGCCCAGAGGAAGCCGCGCTCCAAAGCCTTGGCCGCAGGAAAGCTTTGTTGTCTGAGACTTGTTTCTTTTCAGCATTTCTATTTTCGAGAGTTGTTTGGATAGCAGAGGACGGTTATTTTTAGAGCCATTTCGAGCGTGCTTTTGTGCGGCTCCTGTTTCCCAGCTCCATTAAGGAGCTTTCCGGGGAAGCCGCCGCGCCCCTGAGGATGCTCCCGGAGCTGCGGGAAGCAGCGGGGCCGAGCCGGGTGCTGCGGGTGGCTCCCAGAGCTCCAGGCACAGCCCCCCAATTTTCGGCCCCGGGGCTGGGGCTCTGCTGCCCGTGCCGGACTGCTCTGTCGGCTCTAGCTGAGCGTGCAGAGCAAGGCTGCATGGTTCTCATGATCTCCGGAGTTCATCTGGCTTTGCAAAAGGCAGTGCCACTAAACTCGAGACCTTGGGGCTTCTCTCACGAGCTAATACGGGCATTTAAAATCCTCCATTCATTTAAAACGAAACGTGCATTTCTACTTCATGTCTGTGTGACTTCTATGCATTTTAGTTTATCTGGAAGTTCCAATTCATTTCTCACCTCTCTGGCTCTCCTGGGCCCGTATGGGTTCGGCCCAGCCCGGGTGCCACAGCCCTGCTGGCTCACTGCACCTGGGCATTTGGGCTCTGCTTGGCTGCCGACAAGGAACTGCCTGAGCAAAAATCGGCTTGAGGCATATGGAGATAATATTTTGGATGTGACATATGTCCCAACACAATTCTTGTTTTAAAAAGAAAAAATACGACTTTTGAATGAAGCCACAATAAGCAGAATATTTTCAAATGTTCAAGCCAAATCGAGCTAGAATTTGGTTATTTTTCCTCAGGGAAGTAAATTCAATTTTAGATGAATTCAAGGCATCAGTTGCATGCTTTTTAATCACAAAGGCTCCTGCAGACACAGGATGAGCCTGGCTGGGCTCTGGCTGGGAACGGCCCCTCCAGCCGGGCAGGTAAAGGTGTTTCACACCCTGCAGAGGGCAGGGGGCAGGCCCGGGAGACAGGAAAACCTGAGCAAACACAGCTGCTTCGGCAGGAATTTTTGGCAGATACATTTTTCAAAACAAATGTGAAAATATATAAACTAACTTGGCAAAACACAACAAGCTGTGAAGATTATCAGACAGACCGGAGAAAAACTGACTTTCTCCAACAATAATTAAAAAGCAAAATGTGAGCACCAAGAGAAGCAGGGATTTGGGAACATGATGAATGTGGAAATTAATGGGTTTTGGGCTGTGCTTTGCCTTTTCCTGCCCGAGAAGCATCAGTATGGAAAGCTGTGAGCCCGTGGATGCCTGTGCTGAATGCTAAGTCCTGGTACCCGGGGGACTGGCAGGGGCTGGATGTTCCCCAGGATGAGGAGGGGTCACAGAAGTGCGGCAGGAGGGAGTTCAGCTCCTGCTTGCTTGGAGTGTGACATTTAGCTGCTCCTGCATTTGCTGGGCCTTTTTGTTGCAAGCCTCTTATGTGTTTTGTTTTTTTTGTTTTTTTTTTCATTGGCTTTTCAGCAATTTTTTAAAGTGCTAATTAGAGAATTAGGAACACTCACCTCCCACACATCAATTTGTCATGTTCTGCTTTGCCACAGTAATTCCAATAAAGGATTTTGTAATCTCCCTGCGATGCAGAATCAGTTTAACACAGACACACCTAAAGCAGAAACGAGTTATTTCATTACAAAGACACAACTGGAAATGTGAAAACACTACAAGGTCGTGCACAGGAGCTCGTGTACAAAGGCAAACCCCTTCCTGCAGCCGTGGTGAAGCGGGATTTGTCTCGGGCAGGGTTAGTTTTGGTGCCTGGCAGTCTGCGGGCGGGATGAGCAGCGGGGAGCGGGCTCCCCAGGCTGGGCTCTGCTGCCTCTGTGGCAGAGGTTTGCTGGGCTCGGAATCCGCAGCCATTAACTTTGGAAGAGATTCCAGCAGCTCGGTGTGAGGGCAGCTTCCCTGGCTGCTGGCTGCGAGGTGACACACAGATCCAGGGAGAGAACGGGCTCGGGGGAGCGGGAGAGGCACAAATGTGCTTCACCACCCCTCAGCCTTGGTGTTCTGTGTCAGACTTTTAACATAATTTAATTTTGCCATTAGTTTCTAAAACCTGTCGTGTCTGAAATCCCTCATATTAAGAAGGCCTGTTTAATGATGATATATCCAATCTTTTCTCCCGTTGTGATATTAATTCTTGAGAATGAAAATTAAAAAGAAGCAATGAATGTTATTTCAGTAAATTTACTGGAAGCAATTAAACTACAAACACGTTTTTTATGACTGCAGAGTGTAGCCAGTATTAGGAAACATAATTTTTCCCCTCTGCTGACTATATTTTCCCCTTCAAGCAGAAGTTGAATCTATCTATAGAAATGATGGTCTTTTTCGGAATTTTTTCCTCATCTAATTGAGTGTTGCTTTTGTACTTGTATCTCACACAATGTTAAATCCCATCCTCTGAGCCAGAAAATCTTCTGTAGGTGTGAAGGTCATTAATTTTAATTCAATGGAACTTTTTTACACTTGCTAGAAAATGAGGATAAGTCTCAATGAGTTTCCTTAAATAAACAGAGCAAATTAAAATTTGCAATAGAGCCCAGAAGAGATGAGAATCATCTCATTGAAGGGCGGTTAACGGGGAGCGGGGCCAGCCGGGGGTGCTGGGAGCAGAGCTGGGAAGCTCCCGCGGGCACAGCAGCCCCCGGGAGACGCCCGGAGCTGCCGCAGCGCCTCTGGAGCCGGGCGGGCTCCGCTGGGCAGCTCAGCTGCTCGGGACAAGCCCCGGGGAGGGCTCAGAGCCCCTGGCAGGGCCTGAAGGGGCTCCAGGAGAGCTGCAGAGGGGCTGGGGACAAGGACAGGACGCAGGGAATGGTTCCCAGTGGCCCAGGGCAGGGCTGGGTGGGATTTGGGCAGGAATTGTTCCCTGGGAGGTGGGCAGGCCCTGGCACGGGGTGCCCAGAGCAGCTGAAAAGCTCCAGCACAGATTTATTCATCAGGTTCGAAGCGTTTCCCTTCGGAGCAGCACAGGCTGTTTGCTTTCCAGATGCTGGGCTGTGCTTTATGGATCAGCGGCTCCTTCCCAGCGCCGCTGCCGGGAACGGGGGAGGCTGCGGGAGGCTGCGGGAGGCTGGAGGCTGGCCGGATGCTGGGGATGATGCTGGGAGCTGGGGGGATGCTGGGGGATGCTGAGGAGGGATGCTGGGAGCTGGGGGGATGCTGGGTGTGCTGGGGGATGCTGGAGGCTGGGGGGTGCTGGGGGATGCTGAGGAGGGACGCTGGGGGATGCTGGGGGGATGCTGGGGGGTGCTGGGGGGATGCTGGAGGCTGGGGGGATGCTGAGGAGAGATGCTCAGCTCTCTGCTCGGTCCCTGGCCCAGCGCTGGAAGCCGCTCGCTTTCTGGGGATAAAGCAAAGGCTCCTGCCGCCCCCGCTGTTGGTTCCCTCGGCCGTTCCAAGCCCGATTTCTCTGCCTAATGGATCCTCTTACACCTCCTTTGTCCGCGGAGGGGTTTGACGGCTGTGGAAATCAAAGCAGTTAAATATCCGGGATTGGATTAGCACCACAGGGGCCGCCTTCCAGTAAAGGCTGCATCTCCTTTGCCAACGATCTCCTTACTCCACACTGGCACCAAGTAGCTCCTCTGAGTAGTTCCTTTGCACTTTGGCATCTCTGGTTTATTTGATTAATAATACACGGGATTGCACGCAACTTTTTGCCCGCTGGGAATTCTTAATGCCCTCCATGTGGAAAGGTGTTCCAGCACAGGCAGCAGGAGCCCCTGCTGCCCAGCGTGGGGACAGGCAGAAAACGCTTTGCCAAAATGAAAAGATAAAATCTGTTGGTCGCTTGACTTCAGCCTCTTTAGGTTTGAAAAATGTAGTTCAGTGCTTCCGGGTGAAGTTTGATATTCTCTGCAAAACGAACGAGCTGCTACGACTGCAAGGGCTCAATGTCATCATGGAATTTTTTAGTAATGACGCTGCTATTCCTGGAAAATAAATGGAGCCCTCAGCACCTTTGCTGTGGGTGACATCGGAGCAACATCTGTAATTCTGCACCTCCTCTGGAGTCGTTTGGGAACTGCTGAACCAGCTCCCGGCAGAGGCAGCCTTGGATCAGCAGCTTGATATTTATATCTTGGCTGGGAGCGTGTGTTTGCTGGGATCATTTGTCTCTGCAGAACAATAGCTGTACTACATGAAAATACATTTTCCACCCTTCTCCTTCGGCCCGGTGCTCGTGTCACCTGAGCCGCCCGTCCTGCTGCCGCCTCCCTTTCCAGGGCACTGCCCACTTCTGCAATTTAATTTTTGGGGTTTGTTTGGTTGGTTGGTTGGTTGGGGTTTTTTTTGTTGTTGTTGTTTTTGTTAAGATAGAGGGAAAAAAAGTGATGGTGTGGTTTCAGCGGAGCCAAAGGCGGGGCAGTCCTTTGCAGCCCCCGGGATGAGCCCGAGGAGGGGCAGGGGGCACTGCCCAGCCCAGGGACAGGAGGGGGGTGGGAAACGCCCACAAACCCCAACGCTGCCCGCCCAGCTCCACCTCACCCCGACCCTCGGCTTCGTCTGCCTTCAAAGGGTCTGAATCCACTTTTTCAGTACAATGGAATTTAGGAATAATTACACCGTAAGTTCGGTGAATCAAAACTATCGTTTGAAAATGCCAAAGCAAACTGGTTTGAGTTTGTGAAAGATTTTTAGTGTTAATTTCAGTAAATATTTTGATCAACTTGAATTTGATTGATTTGATTTATTGGTTCTGGGTGTTTTTTGACACAGGAGGGGATAAAAAGTTTTAGCTCAGTTGTTCACTGAGTCCTAGTTAGGCTTTAACAATTTAATGCTAGAGATCTATAAGCATGTCCAAACATTTCACTTGCAACAGGTAAAGTTTAGAATTTATTCTCATGGTTATAAAATCATTGGTTGACTGGAAATCAATTTTGTTGTGTTAGTTTGTTTTTTGTCTGGCTTTAACCTGACCCACTGAGCAATTGATTTGCTGTGTGAAGTCTCTCTTTGTCTGCCAGGAAAACAGCATTTGCTCCACAGCAGGACTCAACTGTCAATAATCAGCAATTACAGAATTTTAGAAATGCAGATTTGTTTCTCTACAACTGAAATAATTTTAACCAGAGCGGTTTAAAATACTAGAAAAGAAAATTTTAGAAGGACAAAATGGGGGAAATCAATTTTTGCAGGGTGACTCCTGAGTTTTGGCCAAGGTGGAAGGGGATCTGCTGGGACCTTTGATTGAACAGAGTCAACGTCAGGAGAAGTGAATTGTGAGGAGCAAAAGGAGCTCACGTGATAAATCAGTGAATTCCTGAAAGATGTCAAACAAAACGAGAACACAAGAATTACCCTGAAACCAGGCAGGGCAAAGATGAGTGTGGGGAAAGGGGTGGAAGCTGTGGGGCCTGCCAAGCACAGGGGGCAGTGCTGGTGTCCATCCCATGGCCTGAGCAGCACAGGGGGCAGTGCTGGTGTCCCCCCATGGCCTGAGCAGCACAGGGGGCAGTGCTGGTGTCCATCCCATGGCCTGAGCAGCACAGGGGGCAGTGCTGGTGTCCCTTGGCCTGGGCAGGAGCCATTCCCTCCCTGCTGGGAGCAGCCTGAGCCCCAGCAGTGCTGAGCTCTGGAGCACAGGGGGTCCCAGGGCACCGTGGGGTTTGCACTGGCACAGCTGGGGAGGATTTTTTCCCTCCAGGATTCTGTGGTTTGGGGTGCTTGTGCTGTGTTTGTGGTGAGCAGCTGCTGCCGAGGGCTGCCTTCCCTCAGAGCTGTTGGATGGCTTTGGAGACCAGGGGAGGGTGAAATGAGTTTGGAAAGCATCACCAGAAGGGTTAATCAGCTGGTTATGCAAAATGAGGCTCTTTCTGCAGGGGCTCCATCTGGTGTGGGGCAGAGAGGCTGCCTGGCCTCTCTGGGAAGGTTTCCCCACTGGGACGGGCTCTCCAAGGCCTGGGGTCCCTCTGCAGCTCTGGGCACCAGGCAGGAGGTGAGACCTGGAAACCTGTTGGAGCAAAAGATCTCCTGGTGGAATCCCATGGGCAGGTGGGGAATAAACAACTCTGCAGCTGAGGCTGTGCACTCCCCATCCCTGCAAGTGCCCAAGGCCAGGCTGGGCAGCGCTTGGAGCAAGCTGGGTTGTGGAAGGTGTCCCTGCCCACGGCAGGGGGAGGAACAGGATGGACTTGAGGGTGTCTTCCAATCCCTTCCCCTTAATTTTGGGATAATTAAGTCATTAATTTCATTTAATATTTAGATATGCAGAATGGAATGCAGAAACCTGGGTGCAGCCTTTCCAATATTGTTTGAAGATGGATTACAGGTTTTTGGCCTCTTAAAAATGCTTCTGTAGATTTGAGCAGATTCATTCTTGGCATGACTCTATTAACTTACAAGTGTTATTATCAAGAGCACCAAAATGCCAGCAAGCTGTGGGTGACAACGAGCCAGGGATGTACAACAGAAATGATTAAGGAGCTTGAGGAACTCAGAGGGAAAGATTAAAAGAACAAAATGTTTAAATTGGATAAACAGCAACAGTGGCTGTGATAATCAGCTGCTGGTGTGTGAGGGGTGCAAGTGCCAAGAGCAGCATTTTAAAAGGGATTTAGCTACAAGTGGGATGAACTCTGAGATGTGGACGAGACGTTTTTCTTTTCATGTTTTGAGCTGTTAGAGAGCAGGGCCAGCTGGGAGCACCCCATGAAGCACGAGTGGGGGGCTCCAGTGTTTTATCCTCGGAGCAGCTCCCCGAGGCTGCTCCTGCCACAGGAGATCCTGCCCTGGCTGCTCCCCTGGAGGCTCCTCTGCTGGGCATTTCCAGTGCAGAGAGGAACAGCACCTTCCCTCGGGCCCCCTCAGCCCGGGGAACCCGCCTGTGCTCAGCCCCAGCCTGGGGCGGCCTTCCCCTGCTGCTGGGGGCTCGGGGGGCTCGGGGGGCTCAGGGGGGCTCGGGGGGGCTCAGGGCTGCCCTGTGCCAGGGTCCCCAGCCCAGCTGGATCTGGCATGCAGGGGGCTCAGGGGGCTCAGCGGGGCTCGGGGGGCTCAGAGGGCTCAGGGGCTCAGGGCTGCCCCGTGCCGAGGTCCCCAGCCCAGCGGCTGCGGCGCTCCGTTCCCCGGCCGGGCTGCCTGGCTGCCGGCTCAGCAGCGGGCGATAGGGATCTGCAAAGCGAATTGTAATCGGCATTCTGAGCAGGGCGAGAGGAGAATTAGCTGCCTGTCTAGTGCTTTTGTGTTTATCTCCAAATGTCAGCACTCGGCGCTGCAAGGTTTGATAGGAAGGCATCGGCTGCTGCCGGCTGCAGAGGGAGAGCAGGAGGGCTGAGGATGGGGGGACAGCACTGAGGAGCCCTGCTGCAGGACAGCAGCTGTGCAGAGCACTGAGGAGCCCTGCTGCAGGACAGCAGCTGTGCAGAGCACTGAGGAGCCCTGCTGCAGGACAGCAGCTGTGCAGAGCACTGAGGAGCCCTGCTGCAGGACAGCAGCTGTGCAGAGCACTGAGGAGCCCTGCTGCAGGACAGCAGCTGTGCAGAGCACTGAGGAGCCCTGCTGCAGGACAGCAGCTGTGCAGAGCACTGAGGAGCCCTGCTGCAGGCTGAGTCTCTGATGGTTTAACCTGGGACAGGAGCTGCTTTTGGCTGTCTGATGGTTTAAGCTGGGACAGGAGGAGCTGCTGTTGGGTCCCTGATGGTTTAACCCAGGGCAGGAGCTGCTGTTGGGTGATGTGCTGTCGTCCCTGGGTGTGCTGGGAGCTGTGACTGTCCCCTTGCACACACCACAGCCCCATGGGGACCTGGCCCTGGCTGTGCCAGCATGAGCGGCTCCAGAGCTGCTCCCCCAGAGCTTTTCACAGCGTTTGCTTGCTGCTCTCTCACACACAAACCTCATTCCTCTCCCTGTGGTTTTCAATCCCCACTCCCAGTGGGCTGTTTTATTTTTAATGCCTGTACAAGGCTGGAACTTTCTCCCAGGCTCTGCCATCCCTGGTACCACCCCAGTGGTGCTATTTTTACCAGAAGCTGAGAAATGCCAGCACAGCACTGAAAATTTTATCATGCCAACTGTGCAGCTGTATCTTCTCAGATCTTTATTGCGTCACTGAGCCTCAGCTCGGGCCCTTCTTTGCTGGCTCTGTATTTCATTATTTACAACACACATTTTCTGACCCAAAATCAGCCTCTCGGTTCTCTCAAATCACCAAAGTGCTCTGAGCCCTGCTGGAGGGGGCAGGTGACACTCAGGCTGGGAGATGTGTCCCCTCCCTGTCCTGTCCCTGTCCCTGCAGTGTGGCACACCCGGGGTTACCCTCCCGTGCTGAGCAGCCCCTGTAAAACAGCTCAGGACCCCTCTGGTGCCAGCTGCACACCCCCTGAGGCACCTGTGGCACAGCCCTGAGCTCTGGCCCCTGGCCTGGGCCTGCTCTGGTGCCTCAGCTCCCTGCAGAGCCTGCTGGGGGCTGTCCCTGCCCTGTCTCCCACCATCTGTTCCAGAATGATCTGCTCTCTCCGTGTTTTCCCATTGCTCATGCTGCTGGTGTGCAGTGCTGTGATCAGCCCTCCCTGGGGACTGCTCCTGCTCCTTCCACCTTCCTCTCGCCTTCTTTAGTCCCAATATTTCTGTCTTGGCAGCAAAAAATAGAGAGACCAAATAGAAAGCAGCTTTTTCCTGTAGGATCTCCTCACCAGCCATGGCATGAGCTGAAAATGCAGAGGAGGAGTTGTGTGATCCTGTAGTGTGGGATGGGGAGCAGAAGGGGCTGTGCTGAGGGCAGGTTCCACCTGAGGGTCCCACTGCAAATTCACAGACTAACAGAGTGCTTTGGGTTGAAGAGGCCTCAGGCAGCCCTAGCAGTCTAAATGGAGAGGAAATATTAGGCCTCCCTCCCACAAATGGGTCTGTTAGATAATTATGGTATCATAAAGATACATTTTGGAAACGAGTTGCCTTTAAAGTCAGTATTAACCTGTTCTCTTGGCAGGGCAGCTGCTTGTCCTGTTCCCAAGTCCAGCTCCTTGGGATGCTGGGGGCAGTGGAGGAGGGAGGGGGCTGTGCACGTTTGGTGTCACCCCTTCCCTTCCCCATCCCTCCATCCCTCGCCCCTGCTCCCCGGGCAGCTCCCAGGGCTGCCTGGCTCTGCTGGGGCTGGGCCCTCCCCTGCAGCTTCCCCGGGGCGCTGGGCTCTGGGGCGGGACAGGGGCACGGCAGCTGTTTGATCCCCGGATGGAATGGAAATGTGGGGAAGGATGGGTGAGGAGCTGAATTCTGTGTGCGTGTGCAACCTGCAGAACGTCCCTGTCACGAGGCTGATTTATTGCAGAGCTCTCCCAGACAGAGGAGTCACAAACACCGGGGATGAGGGGCTGCTCCCGGGGTGCATCAGGCCAGGATCCACGTCCAACAACCAATTAATGTCAGGGAAACTGCACCAGAGGGGAGTGGGCTTTGAGGAGGCTTTTTTAAGAAATGAGACTCACAGCGGTCTTTGCCAAAATCAAGTGGAGTAAATGAAAAGGTCAGGACTAAAAGCCGTGTTTTGGAAATGTTTACAGCAGGATTTTCTCACCCGGGGGTAAAAAAACCCAACAAAAGGAGGTCTGTGGGGTTCTCATCTCCCTGCAGAGGGTGGGAGAGCCCGGGTGTGTCCAGCCTGGGGGAAGAGCGGCAGGGCAGGGAGCAGCTCCAGCGCTGCCGCCTGGAAACCTCCCCGTGTGTGCTCGCAGGGCTGGGGGAGCCCGGGCTGGGGCTGTCCCTGCCGGCCCGGAGTGGCTTGGATGGTCCCTGCGGGCAGGAGCTGTGCCGGCCCTCACCTGTCCCTGCGGGTCCCTGTGCCCTCCTCCTGTCCTGTGCTGGCCCTCACCTGTCCCTGTGCCCTCCTCCTGTCCTGTGCCGGCCCTCACCTGTCCCTGCAGGTCCCTGTGGCCTCCTCCTGCTGTGCTGGGCTTGTGCTCTGCTGCAGTCCAACAGCCCAGACACCTGAGCCTCCCTCCCGAGGGTGGTAACGGGGCTGGGGCTGGCTCAGTGGGGCTGACCCCTCTCGTGGGGTGGAACACGGGCTGGGGAGGGATTCACTGCAGTCTGCGAGGAGCAGCCCCTGCACCAGGAGCATCAGCACCCCCAGCCCACAGCCCTTTGCCTTCCCCATGGTGGCAGCATCAAAGGGTGAGAGAACAGCAAAACCCCAACGCTGATCTCCTCCCTCTTGCCGTTAGATACATGTTTCACAAATTATTTGCTTCTGTACAAACCCTGGGTTTTATACCTTTTTTATTAAACAAAACCTGCAAATAAATTTCAGCTGCTTTCCTGCCTTGCCTAATCCCCGTGTTTGGTACAGATAAATCCTGTATAATTAGCTGCAGCCCGGGCAGCCTGGGGAGCCTGATGGGAATGGAATGAAAGCTCTCCTCCAGCAGCAGCAGCGAGGTGGGGCTGGGCTCTGGCCCCCTCAGCCCTGGGTGAGTTTGGGTTTGTGTGGCAGGACAGTTCACTGGCTCGGACCTGACCTGTGAAATACATTTTGAACAGATTTTTATTGAACTGTGTGGTTATTCACCTTCTGTATTATCTCCTTTTTCTTGTAAATCATTTGTGCTTAAACTGATATTTTATCTGTAAACTGAATATTTAGCAGAGAGTTTATGGGTTTTCATTGCAAATCACAGCAGTAAGATGTCAATCATTTGCTAACTAATTTAACTGTGGATCATATGAAACATTTACAGGGCTGGGTTGGAGGGACCTTAATGCCCATCCCATTATCCCATTATCCCAATCACCCCATCACCCCATCATCCCATCCCACCCTGCCAGGGCCAGGGCCAGGGACATTCCCCAGCCCCACCCAGCCTGGCCTCCTGTCCCACAGCTGAGCTCTCCCAGCCCTGCATGGGGTGGGCACGGGCATCCCAGGGTTTGTTCCTCCTGCAGGGCTGTGCCCAGGCTGGGCTGTCCTTCCACCCTTCCCCAGGGATGGGAGGCTTGGGAAGGGAGGGACGGCAAAGAGGAATTGGCAGAGGTGGCTCAAGCTGCAGGACTGCCCCGGTCCAAGCACACATCAAAGCTTTCAGGCATCAAACCAGCCCGGCCAGGGTTCATCAGAGCATTTCCACTTCAAACTAAGCAAGCCTAATCTTTTCCAAGGAAATTCTGTCTCATCTAGGGACACACACAAATATAAAAGAAAAGAGGGAAGAAGGACTTGAGAATCAGATGTGTCATTTCTTGTTTGTGGAGCAGGAAGGATGATGTTGCTGTTCACTGGGGCAGGTTTCTGCAACACCAAACTCTCTGTAAGGAACATCTCCTGCATCTCCACAGCCCCTGGCTGGCTCCCCCTGAACATTCCTGAATTCTGCAGGAACGCTGCCTGTGAGTGTCATGGATTTTACTTACTGTCTGCCCAAGAAGGGTTAAAACATCCTGTGCCTTCATTTCAGCTCTGATTGAGTTGAAAATGAAAAGTTCCAGAAAAAAATTAATTTCTTGGTAAGGAAAGGAGTGTGTGAGTGAAGCCTCTGGGCTCAGGTGTGTTTAATTCCCCTGTGCAGGCACTCTGGGTGTGAGAGCTCAGGCTTCACGAAGCAAAAAGGGAATTCTATTATAATAGGAACATGGCAGAGCAGCTGATAACATTATCAGAGGGATGAAACTTCTGCAAATGCTGTTTAGCCCTTGCCTTCCTTTTCCCCAAAGTGAAAATGAATCATGGGAGGGACAAAGCCTGCCCTCTGGTAGCCTTTCCTTTGGGTTGGATTTGGTTTCCAAGCCACGATGTCCATGATTTCTGCCTGGCCAAGAGTTCAGGGGATAAACTCAGCAGTACCTTGAGCACGAGTGGAACCCAGGTTATTTCACCTGTGTCTGGCCCTGAGGTGCAGGGGGGCTGAGCAACCCCTCCAGCCTTTCCTTTTGTGCAGCCTCTTTGTAACTCTGCCTTTCTAGAGGTCTGGACTGGGCACTTTCAGGAGAAAAGAACTTGAGGAAATGATGTAGATAATTCAGTTTGTTCAGCAGAGCTCACTGAGGTCAGAGCTCACTGGGGGATACAGTAACTCCAATCTCTGCTCCTGGGACAGGGACAGCACCCAGGGCAGGGCTGGGGCTGGGCCAGGGCAGGGTTGGGTTGGATTTTGGGGAAGGTTCTTCCCCCAGAGGCTGCTGGCACTGCCCAGGCTCCCCAGGGAATGGGCACGGCCCCGAGGCTGCCAGAGCTCCAGGAGAGCTTGGCCAGCACCCAGGGGTGCTCAGGGTGGGATTGTGGGGGGGTCTGGGCAGGGCAGGGGTTGCACTGGGTGATCCTGGGGGTCCCTCCCAGCTTAGGAGGTTCTGTGTAAACGATGCTGAGCATGGTGGTGGTGCTGGATTAACAGCTGGGCTTTTCCAGCCTTGGTTCTCTCCTGGCTGTGTTGAGGATGGTGGGATGTCCCTGTGTAGTGACCATAAGCACATGAGCTCTGTGTCCTCAGGTGTTTGTCAGGATTCCTGTGGGCTCCAATGAAAATGGTACCATTTTTCCTTTCCAATGTGTTCCCATCTGATGATTGTGCCACGGTGTTGTCTCAGCAATCCAGGAACAGCAGTGGGGAGGAGGGGATGCTAAACCTTCAAAAGGAAGCTGAACAAAAAGTGAATGCATTCCAGCAATAATTGCTTTCTGTACGCAGAGATAAGCTGCCAAAATAACAAGGCTGTCATTTGAAATGCTGGCTCCCCTCCTACGAGGAGCTGTTGGGCTAATCCCCAGCTGGAGTAAGAAATAATGAAATTCCTTGGGAGTAGCAGAGCTGTGGCACTTCCCATCAGCTGCACATGGACTGTCCTGCTCAGGGCGCAGCCAAACCCTTGGGGCTGCTTTCTGGAATGCCCAGAACCTGCGGCTTTGAAACAAATCCCTGAAACCTCCTCCATGAAGTCACAGTAATTTAAGCAACCTCCCCTGTGGGACCTGGTTGATTTTTCATAAAAAAGTGAGAGAAGGCAGTGCCAGCACGTCCGGCCCTGCCGAGCAGGGACAGGCTGCAGGAGGGAATTGCCTGAGCACAGATTATTTGGGAAGCAAATCAGGAATGTGAGCACAGTGTGCATGCAGTGATCCCAGGGATGGCAGGAAAATGAGGGAACGGGGATTTTTTAGCCCTGGGAGGAGAGGGCTTCCAGGGGACCTGGGGGAGGCCTTGCAGGGGCTGAGGAGAGGCCAAGGAAGAAAGGCCAGGCAGTGACTCTGAGGCACAGGGAGAAGGAGGGATGGAAGCCCTGAAGGGGAAGAGGAGAGGTTCTAGAGGAGCAGACTTTGGCTGTGCCTGCAGGCTGGCCCAGGCTCCTGGGGTCTCTGCTCCTGTGGCTCTCCGTGCCCTGGCACTGCCAGGACCAGGCATGGCCCTGCTCCAGCAGGACCTGGGCTGAGGCTTCCCAAAGCCCCCTGCCCCAGGGACTCGGTGCTGTGCTGCCCACCACGGAGGTGGAGTCAGGAGAACTTTTCATCAGCCCCGTGCCAGCTCAGGGCCTGCTCTGCTCCCCAGTTGTGTCCCTGGAAATTCTCTGTGTCCCCTGGGGTGAGGAGCAGGCCCAGGAGCCTGGCATTAAACGTGACATTGGACACAAGAGTGATGTCCTTAAGGTCCAAGGCTGCCCAAGGGTTGTCACAGCCCACGCTCTGTGTGCCCAGTGTGAAAATGAGAGGCTTCCACATGCTTTGGAGAGAAGAGCACGTCCTCTCTGCCAGGCACTTCTCCATCGGGAAGGGGCTCCCCTGGTTCTGAGCTCAGGCAAGCTTGGGGCTGGTTTCCACAGAGCTCCAAAAACCTGGCACTCTGAAGGGCTGTTATGTTCTGATAATCACTCAGCTGCTCTTAGATCAGGCACTGAACTCCCGAGGATCCTCATTTGTGCCAATGATGCTCCTGTGTTTTGAACCACAGTTGTGTGTGAGAATGCTCCATCCCTGGGCAGGCCCCCCCAGAACAGACATCCAGGGCTCAGGCTGGCATTGTTAGAGGCACAAAAATGCCAGTGTAATTGAAATTATTTTTAAAAATGCTTAGTGTATTGCACAGGATGGGAGAGAGCAGGGTTTTTTCCTAACACACAAATCCTCTGCATAAAAATGAGCTGGAAATACCCAGTGATGCGTGGAGCAGAAATAAAAAGAACTTGTGTTTTGCTGCCCTGCTTTCATCCATCCCCCTCAGTAATTGAATGTACCGTTCCCAGAGGAGACAGGAGCAGCTCACCTGCTGCAGCTCCTGCATTAATTGGCACAAATATTGAGACTGCCTTGGGAGCAGACATTTGGGGTGGGGTGGCTTCTGGTCAGAAATGAATGAGTGAAGAATTGCCAAGAGCCGGTGTGAAGGGTCTGGGAGCCTGGGGGCAAAGGCTGTGAGTGCCCCAGGACAGGGACAGGGGGTGTTTACCTGCCAGGTTGTCCCTGTGTGCCCCTGCTGCCCCTGCCAGGCACGGGAAAGGCACGGAGGGGTTTGCAATCCCTGTGGCAATCTTCCTCCACCCTCTCCTCTCCTCTCCTCTTTCCAGCTGTGAAAAGCTGCTCAGCTGCTGGCTCTGCCACGCAGCCTCTTACACCCTTTGAATGCTTCCACTTTCGGGAAAGCAGAATTTCCCGGTGTTCTCACAATGGGAACGCTCCTCTGATCTTCTTTTGACTGGCTTTTGCTGGTGGAAATCTCTGGCCTTGGTTTATGGCCAGGGGAGCCCGATGGAGCCGGGGACTGTCAGGGAATTTGTATGGGGTGGGAACTGTGCACTGAGAGCAGTGGCTCACAGGTTATCGAGGGGAAATGCCCCAGGCTGCCCCAGGGCAGGCTCAGGCTGGCCATGGGGAGGAATTTCCTCATGGAAAGGTGCTCAGGCCTTGGGACTGCCCGGGGAGGTTTGGATGCCCGTCCCAGGAGGTGCCCAGGGAAGGGCTGGAGCTGCACTCGTGGCTCTGAGCTGGGGACAAGGTGGGGATGGGCACAGCCTGGGCTCCACGGGCTGGGAGGTCTTTCCCCCCTGAAATCATCTGTGGAATCATTCTGGCCTTTGTGCCGGGAGAAGGAGCCCCGGCAGGATGCTCTGGGGGCAGGAGCCGGGGACACCCGGGGGGCTCTGGGGGAGCCCTGGGGGAGCCCGGGGGGCAGCAGGGATTTTCTGAGCTGGGAGGGCTGGAGCTGCTGTTTCCCCCCTTTGCTGGGGCAGCCCCCTCTCCCCTCCCAGTGCCTGCCTGAGGGGTTTGGCACCGCCAGAGCTGCTCTGCTCTGCTCCAGGGCTGCTCCCTGTGCCCTAATAACGCTCCTCATGAACACGGTGTTAATATTAATTTGTTCAGAAATTCTGACTCCAGGAGGGCAATGAAAAGGCAATTATGGAGCTCGCAGATCCAGGTTCCCCACCCCGGAATCTCATTTCTGTGGTGGATTGCAGCCATGGAGCTGTGATTATGGTGAGAGAATATAAAATAAATCCAATCCAGGATGTGCAACTGCAGCTCCTGGAAGTGCTGTTGAGGATTTTCTGTGGATTGCTCTGCAAATTCCTGTGGTGACTTTTACCAGCTTTGATTTTGCTGGTTGGTGTGAGGGTGGAACAGGAGGTGTTCAGGAGAGCTTCAGTGCAGTGGTGATTCCAGGAAAATTTGTGATATTTATCAGTAAAATACTGAACTGAAAATCTGGTGTTTTCTGTGTGCAAACATTGTAATCACCTAATCCTGCAAACCAGGCTTGATTCAAAACTGGTCTAATGTGCAGAATTTTGGATGCTTAATTATTAATTGCTAAAGTGTTTTTTAGTTTAATTTCATTAATATTTATAGAATATCTGCATATAATGTGCTACAAGAGAAAGGAGGTTCTTGCACTGCATAAAAACATTCAGAACTCAATATTTTGGTTAATTTTATGACTTCTACAAAACCCCACAGTGTGACACCTGGCAGCTGGGGGTCTGGAACACGATCTTTAACAAAGGGATTTGCAACTTCCTCGAGGTTTAGATCTTTCTTGTAGCTGTGCTTCAGCAGTTCTTGGTGCTGCAATCGACAGAAGAGATAAACTAAGTGCAGAAAAATGCAGCTTTGATTTTGTGACAGACTTTGTTTCTCCTCTTCCATCAGATTAGGTCTGCTGGTGGTTGAGGACTTTGTGGGAAGGTTGATTCCCCTGGAATGTGCTGGGTAAGGGAACAGGAAGGTGCTGAGTGTAGGTGCTGCAGAACTTGCTTTCTCTGGTGTTTCAGCTGAGGAGCCCTCGAGAGGCTCCAGCACTGCCCAGGGAACCTCAGGGACCCCGACCTGCCCAGAGACACCTGGGGAAGGTGAGGGCTGGTGTCTGACTTCATGAGCAGCCTCCATGGACTGTTTCATCCAAGAAATACCAAATGCTGCTGCCAGCAGCCAGCACCACCTTTTTTTATTTCTGCTTGGTGGGAAATAAAAATGATTTTGTACTGCATTGGCACAGAAGTGAATCTCCAAGTATTAAAAAGTTGCTTAAATCAGAGGCTGAGGGGTGTTTTATTGGTTTGTTTATAGCCCAAGCCTATAAAGGAGGCTGAAGGCAAACAGAGCAGAACTCAGGCAATGAGCTGCTCGGCAGCAGCAGCTGGACAAAAAGACACTAATTTTGGGGAGTTTTGAATATCAGGAAGTGGAGTTTGTTGCCTTTGAGGGTGAGCTCCATCTCCCTGGAGAGCAGCACTGGGCTGGGGGGCTGCCTGCAGGGGTTTTGGGGCTGCCCAGCCCCGTCCCTGTGCCCTGGCAGGAGGAGCAGGCACAGCCAAACCCCGGAGCTGCCCGGGGCTCTGCATTCACCTCCCCGCGCTGGGGGCAGGGCTCTGCCCAGCATCCTCCTCCGGTCCCACACAGCTCCCGGGGACACGGGGCAGCCCGAGCTCGCCCGAGCTCTCTCTGTGTAAGTTCTGCTGATTATGGATGTTCACAGTAAGCTGAGGGTGGCTGTCACTTATTCTCTGGTTTAAAGATGCATTTCGGAGACCCTGAGAGCAAACGGAGTGCTCTGAGTAGCTGGAGCCCCGTGCTTGGTAATAGGATTTGAAATCATCCATCTCCTCTTGAGCACTGAGTGTGCCAGTGGCTCCTTCCTCTGCTCCAGCTTCCTGCGTGTGCCATCAGCATGAATAAATGATGGCCAAGAGATGAAATATCCCTGTGATGAGGCTGGGGACAGCAGCTCTGTAATGAGCGTGTGTGGATCTGAGCACGCTCTCGTGCTTCCTGCAGTGAATTAGGTGCTATTTTCTGGTTGTCTTTGATTTTAATAATGCTTAGTCAAATATTAAGTAGACTGTTAACTGGGGAATAGCATAAGGAGTTTAATCTTGTCAGATCAGTTCTGGAGTGAGCTAAGTATTTGTGGACTTTATGATTCTTGCATAATTTATTATAAAGTCATATTTCATGGATCTCTTTCTTACACGGGTTCATCTCCAGTAGAACCCACTCTAGGAGGGATGGATGGATGGATGGATGGATGGATGGATGGATGGATGGATGGATGATGGATGGATGGATGGATGGATGGATGG